>BMAV01004140.1:92973-142846 GCA_019973955.1 Trichonephila inaurata madagascariensis
CACGGTCCGATACCTATACCACTCGGCTACCGCGGCCACGAAAATTCATTTAAGCAAAGCGCTGTTAGACAAAAGTCTATTCATACGTTTATAAACATGAATGTTGTACGGAAAGATGCCCCGAACACTACAAAATTTACCAAACGTTAAATTTGCCAAAAAGCAAAGCTTATTGCAAAACTGTATCTGTTCTCACTATACTATATCTATTCTCAATATACAAAATAACGTATAGACAAATAAAGAGTCAATAAACCAGCAATATTTTCTTAAGGTTAATATAAACGGGCAATTAAGGTTAATATATTAAGGTAATATACAATCATATATATATATATATATATATACATATATACCAAAATATGAATGAGTAAATGAGAGTTATATTAACGTCGCGCTATAAGGCTGCACGAGTGCTATTAGCAATAGACTTCGTATTCTTGAACCATGGTCAAGTGTCAAGGGAACCTGAGCTCTCCCTCCCCCCCTCATATATGTGTGTGGGGTGTGAATATAAATGGATGTGTAAGAAATGGACTTCAGAATAGACTCGCATTCTGAAGCAACACGAAAACTACTAATAACGGCCCTCGTAATTCTGAATCACGGTCAATTGACGAGGATGACACGTAAACTTGCACCCCCTCGTATAACTTCCACACTAAACCAACAGCCTCGATGGATTTAATGTGCGTTAGCTCCTTTAAACGGCGGATATGAAAAAAAAATTGATTTATTTTGTGGCTGCTGTAATTATTTATTAAATTTGACTCAAAATAAATTTTAATTTTAAAAAAAAAAGTCTCTTAAAAATTTTTAAAAAAAAGTCTCTTAAAAATTTTTAAAAAAAAGTCTCTTAAAAATTATTAGTATCCTTTTTTTCCCCCTCACTCATTTAAATGAATATCAAAGAAAAATTTAAAGAACAAATTTGTTCGCATAACGACAAGTCAACGTACAAATATGTTAAAGGGAAATAATACTAATTTAATCATGCGACACACACACAGTTGCTCTTTTTCTCCGTTTCATAGTTTTTATGAGGAAAAAGGTTACGGGAACTCAGGCGAATGAAGGGAGAGTGAGGAGAAAACAGATTTGTGAATGAAATCGGTGTGCTTTATCTTCTCCATACACATTCATTACTTAGGTCATACTTGGTTAGACATAGTAATGCATTCTTTCACTATTGTGCTCACATTCCTGTTCCCTTCTCTACAACAGGACAGGTTGGTTATTAGTGACGGCTGCATTTTGGCGTACACAAAGGAGAGGGTTCAGGGTTCAAATACCCCCCAGACCCCATTTCTATTACTATCGGCGCCAGGAGCGGCTCTAGGGCCGGACAAAGCGGACCCCTGCCCGGGGAGGCAAATTTTAAGGGTGGTATTCGGATCCAGTTTGAGAAATATATTTTTTTTTTGTTTCAAAAATTTTTATATATTTTCTGAAGTATTATTGTGTGGGAATTTGGTATTTTATTTAACGTATCTTATTTCCTTATTTTGTACTCTGTATGTTTAATGCCAGTTTTCCACACTTATTAAAATTAAACTCACAAGGACTAATTTCACACCCAATGTAATTTTCACTATTTTAAAATGATTTTATTTTCTCTTAATTAATGAATTCCTCTCTTAACTTTTATTATCCCACTTTAAAACAGTACTGGGCTAAGATTTGAAAAATAAGCCAAACTCACAAGCTATCCACCATTACAAGTGATTGGAGGTTTAGTTTCCCTGCGGGAAACAGAAACTCCTAAAAGCATTCAACATTTTCTATTTCTGTTGAAACTGTTCCTCGAACCTTTCGAGGTGGGAGTACATGTTAATGGATGGGACTTTGGTATTTTATTTAACATATCTTATTTCCTTATTTTGTAATCTGTATGTTTACTGCCAGTTTTCTTTTCTGTTGAAACTTGAAGGGTTCGAGGTAAAGTACATGTTAAATCCAAAGCTTGACTCCCACCAGGTACGCCAATCCTTTATAAAATAGGCTTGGGGCCCCAAACCTCATTTTTCAGGGGAGGGCCCTAATATTTCCCGTTACGCCACTATCCCCAGCCCGTAGTCCGGTCACAACGGACATTCTTTTCACCCATACGATGTCCGATTTCAGTTATCCAAAAGAAGACAGGGGTAATTAGAGTTTTTTGTAGTTAGAGAGCCACATGAGATGTTTTATTTTAGTCTCGAGTGTAGTTACTGTAAGTTAAAATGAAAGCTTGTGATTCCCACCATCAGTAGACTCTTTTTCGAAGAAATTGGCTTGCTGAAATGGCGATTCCTTCTCTTACATTTTACTCGTTTCAAATAATAACAGGTAATTATGTTCTTAATTTCGAATTATTTTGTATTTTTTAAGACTTAAAAGCAATATATATAATTGTTATGCTCCTTTTGTTCGCAAAAATTATTCTCTCTATAGGTTTGTATCTGTGTGAACAATTCCTCTTTTTAAAGTATAATTTTTTGCTTTAGAGAGAGGAGCGGCGTTTCCCCTTTTTTTTTTGTCCGGGATGGCAAAACAACTAGAGCCGGCCCTGTTGGCGCATTTTTAAATATAACCCCTTCCCATAAAAATACTCTGAACGTTACTGCGTAAAGGTCCAAGAGTGTCACTGAATGATGACCGATCTGTCACTGAAGTTCAGTTCCAATGTTCAGTCTGTGTATAAGCTATTTATTTTATTTCTATCTACCTGTGACAGGCAAATGGACTTCTCAGAAATTCGATTATAAAGCAGTTTTTTTTTTGTGAAAAACTATTCGTCTCAAGTCTCTTTTAAACGTTCTGTGAAAAAAAGTGCCGGTTCATTCCCCAGAGTAATAAAAATAAGAGAAAGCCACATTTTGTCCTTGTGTACTGGTCAACTAACCGCTTTGATGCTTCTGTTCGAGGTCCCTCTTCAAAGTTTAAAATGCCGCGCTATTTATCACATGGTATTTAAATGTCGCAGCTGTGTGAATTCTGAATGAAGGCCAAGGCAATAAAAAAAAGAAAAAGGTTCCTACTACAAAAATGGATTCAGTCCGTAATACTCTAACAAGAAAAATAAACACTATCCCGATGTAACAAATACACTGGAAATGTTGAGTGCGCTCTGCTTACCCAAAACGTCCGGATTAGGAAATAAAGAGTTATATTATTATTTCGAAATTTATTCAATTAATATAATTATCTAATTGAAGGCAGCGAAGTTTTTGTCGTATTTCCATGAATTTCGAAAATATTATTTCGCAAGAAAAAAAGGAAAAACATTAATTATTTTTTAGAATTTATCAAAGTGTATGCTCTACAGTTTGATACATTCTACGCGAAATAATTAATGAATTAATTCTAATGAACATTTTTTTTTTGTGAAAATATTTCCTTTTTTTTTTTAAGCCATAATCAAAAAGGATTATATTCTTGATGCGTATTCCGTAGTAGTAATTTCAAGTACAATTCCTATCAAACACATATATGAGAAGAAAGAAATATATTAAAACTTCAAATCCCCCCCCCCCCAGACATCACATTATCTTTAAATCTTTTACTTCAAACTTAAAATGGAATTTTAAAAAAAGTCGAATTGTACTAGTCTTTTTTCCCCCCCTTGGATCAGAGTAACTGTTACATACTCAGGAACTCTGAGTGGACCCTGTATCAAAATTCTTTCGGGTCCCTTTTTTGGATATGAGAGCCCTGTTAACAGAACTGTAGTTACACATGTTGGGGCGCCTGTAGCTCGGGGGTCTCGTATCATTGATACGGCGGTAGCTACGCCCCTGCTCGGGAAACTCTTACTATCAAAGCCGGTTTATCTACGGGGTGCTTGGGGCGGGCGAAGAGGGCCTGAGGGACTTGGAATTAACCAAATTTGCTAGTTATAAAATTCGATCCATCAGTGCCCAGGGCCCGAAATGAACTTAAATCGCCATTGCTTACTATGGCATCAATGCGAAGAATGCAAATGTAAATGAAATAAGCAAATAAATAAATTAAATTAATATATTTTATCAGTAAATCCTTTTTCATGGAAATTAAAATACGGTTGCGTTAATGAATTATCTTCAAATTCAAACTGCATTAAAATAAAAAAAGAATTTTATTGTAGTGTAGATAAACGTCTGTTAGTTTCTAAGACGTTTCGTGTAGAGAGGGCCGATGCAGGTTAAGTCTGTCGAAGCTCAAACAGCCTCTCGTTGATGTGGTGTGGAGGCTTGGAGAGTAAGGTGTCAGCTCAAGTATCAACCTCGTCACTTGATGGAGGCTCAAAATTACAAGGCCCATCGCCAATAGCTCTATTGTGAAAAAAAAAGTGACGTTAATGAACAAATAATGAATGTTATATATATTTCTTAGATTAAAGAATATGTATGTTTAATTTTTGCAGTGCATTTCTATATTTAAAGACCAGTTTTTCTGGAGAAAAAAATTCTTTTGTTTTCTTTTTCCATTAAGGTATCCGACTACGTTCGGAACCATAATTTTGCAAAAGCGTATAAATGGATAATATTTATGATATTTAGTGCCACTTAGATTAGAAAATGTATATAAAATTGTTTTAAGAATAGTATTACAATTAAAAATTAATTCAAGTACAATATTTTGACAAAAAATGAACATAGAATGACCCATTTTCGAAATATTTTCCTTTTGTGAAAAATGCTTCTATTATAATAATATTTTGCCTGTCTATAGCTCAGACCTCTCCACAGAGGCTCAACTAGAATTTTTGAAATATATAACTTAGAAGTGGGTTTTTCCATGTTTTACGACAACAGAGGGGAGAAATTTTAAGAAAAAAACGCCGATAATTATATTTCAATGGGTTGTAACTCTGAAAATAATGTGAATTTTTCAGAAATCATTGTTAAGCCTCTGTACAGAGGTCTGAGCTAAATACAGGCAAAATATTATTACAATAGAAGCATTTTTCACAAAAGGAAAACATTTTGGAAAAAGGTTATTCTAAGTTAATTTTTTGCCAAAATATTGTATTTAAATAATTTTTTTTGTCAAAATGTCCTTAAGACAATTTTATACATGTATTCTAATCTAAATGGCACTAAATATCATGACAATTATCCATGTATGCGCCTTTTTAAAATCACGGTTCCGAACGTAATCGGATACCTTAAAACTTAAATAAGCTTTGATGATTTCAGCACTTTGCAATTTATTTGTAAAAGAATGTGACTGAGAGAAAAGATTGATTTCAGGAATTTTATCTCTAATGCTAACATACATCGGAAAATTTGTTTATTTACACGCTCAAATGCGCATGGCGAAAAGGTTATACTTTAAGAGGAACAATCTAGGTTTTATGGTAGGATATCCGATACGACATCTGCATAGAAATGGGAAAGACAAACACACAAGTTCGGAATTTCAACAACATGCAATCAGTATTTAAACAATCAATACAAGCAGATAACACTTGCTCTGTGTACAGTAAAATATTACTTATGTTATATTTTTCTAAAAAGGGTTATAAATATCTAATCTTTTTCATAGGATGTCGAGAATTATTCCTTGGCTTTTCACCGTTAATCATGCCGAGAAGCAAGTCCAAATATTTTTAGGAGCCTTCAATAAATATGATTACATTAAGGTATCCGATTACTTATAACTTTTTTTCATTTTCCATTTAAAAAAATATTTGTCATGAGATTATTTATATGTAATTTCCAGATTTGTTTCCTAAATTACAAGAAAAAGAAAGCTAAAATTATAAAGATAAAAAAAAATTTAACATCAAAATGAAAAAAGAAAAAGAAAAAAAATCAGCCGCTAGTAATTTTGACGACGCAGGGACTCTAGGGGGACCTAAGGCTTGATTGACGCTAAGTACGTATTTGGGCTTGAGGCCCAAAGCCTGAGTTTGTAGTGGGCCTTAATATTCTCCATTACGCCACTGGTTCAAACCTGGGGCTGGGAAAGGTCAACTCAGCCTTTCATTCCTTCAATGGGTTGATAAGTACCAAGCTTGCTTGGGGACTTAACACTGAAGGTTTCACCAGTGGTGTAACGGAGAACATTCCCCCCCCCCCTGCAAAGTCAGGTTTTGGGCCCCCCAAGTTGGATTTTATTAAGGGTAAGTACTTGAAGGCAGTCAGGCTTTGAGCCCCCTAGAACCCTGCCCCCCCTCCGATGCGGGGGTGTACGTTACGCCACTGGGTTTCATGTCAGGCTGACTACCTGATCGGAACATCTGCTCATGCACCTCAGTGCCCAAGGTTATGAAAATTGGGATGGGCACAGTAGGCCTTGGCCTTCATTAGCTGTTGCGCCAAGGCCTAATGTGCCCAACTCATTATACGCGACCTTGGGCCCGGAGGTGCAGGAGGTCAGTCTGAAGCGAAACCCTCAGTGTTAAGTTCCCAAGCAAGCTTGATACTCATTTATCGACCCACTGAAGGGATGAAAAGCTGAGTCAACATTGCTCATCTCGGGGTTTGAATCTCGGACCTGTGGTGTAGAAGCGCGATGCACTAACCACTCAGCCAATGGGCTTCAAGTTTGGTTTAGTTTTTGTATATAAACACACACAGCCAACAAAAATTGACTAGAGAGAAAAAAAAAAGATTACCCTTCTTTTGCTAGAATTTTAATAATAAAAAAAACGCATGAAAAATGTCTGATTTAAAAAAATGACAAGCATTTTTTTACTATACGTTTTCTTCGTATACAATACATGAAGCATAACACCATTTACAGCAACCTCATAATAAATTATGAGGCTGTTATAAATCTTGCTATGCTTCATGTACTATTTATGAAAAATAGTTATTACCATCAGTTTTAGAGTTCTACTTCTTCAAAGACATTTTACCAAAGATTTTTTTTTTAATTAATTTTAAAAAGGTAACTAATTGGAAACACAGATCTAATTAATTAAAGATGTAAAGCAACATTCTTAAAATACAGAAATCAAATCAATGTGGCTGATGTATATAACAGATAAAGTAAACCAATATTCATATTTTTTTTTTTTTTGTCCCTTTCCGTAATTACATATGAACTGTAACGAATTTTTTTTAAATCGGTTCAAATTAACCGTTTTTCTGTGTGTAGCGATTTTCATTTTTTTATTGATTTGGAAACCTTTTAAAATTTGTATCTATGAGTTAATCGAGCGTAAAAATCTAACATTTTACAAACGGGGAGAAAAAAATAGAAGAATATTTAGACGCAGATAGCGTAAAGTACGGAATTGAAATTTTTTCACAGAATCGACGGATATGCAACTTTACCCATAAACTTTTCAAAAAATTCTCTGTATGAATAAAAAAAAAAAAGATTGATTACATAAGAATATCTCAAGAGTTTAAAAAGAAAATTAACTCTTAAGAAATATATATTTTCTTTATTTCTATGGATTGAATAAATATACAACAGCGTTGATCTGAAGGTCCACAATTAGATTAGGATGTCTTGTGATTCTGATAATAATGTCATACACAGTGAAAAAATGCCCTGTATATGTTGCAATAAAAGTTGAGAGGGTTGCTCTTTTTTTTTAACGTATTTTTGTAATCAAAATTTTTTTAAAAAAAAAGAACCGAAGTCAGATTTTTTTCAGAAAAATTATTCAAACGCTAATAAATGCATTAATTTTTAAATCATAATGTATACAAGATATCATAATATTTTAGCTATAGATTTCGTATATTTTCTAAAGATTCTCAAGAGAGTTTAAAAAACATTTAAATCAGTTGGTTCTATTCCTAATGTGGACCAATTAAAATCAATCCCTTAAATGTGGCCAATCTACAGAAGTTCTAATTCATTAATATAACACATACTTTATATACATATACGTATATAATTTTTCTTATATATGTTAAATTTTCCACCTTGTTCGATACATTTAGAGTTTTTAAGGACAAATGTTAAAACTTTCGACTTAGGAGCACCAATTTTTTTTTTTTTTTAAATA
Organism: Trichonephila inaurata madagascariensis; assembly: GCA_019973955.1. NCBI lineage: Eukaryota > Metazoa > Arthropoda > Arachnida > Araneae > Nephilidae > Trichonephila > Trichonephila inaurata. The sequence goes on from BMAV01004140.1 coordinate 100,907, forward strand.
TAGAACATGAAGTGTTTTGTTACAAAATTTTAGGATAGTAGTTCTCGAAAATAATATTCTTTTGATTATAAGAATTGCTTCAAATTTTAAAAAATTATGCAGTTTATAACGTTCCTTTCAAAATTCGTAAGAAATGTAAAAAATCTCTCTCTCATAGCAGACAAAACAGAAGTAAAAACACAAACATAAATAACAAAGCTGCGCTCAGAATGCACTTAACTTAAAAATTATTTTGTTCTTTATCTCCAAAGAAGTTTCGTCAGCGCAAAATTATTTTATAAATTAGAACAATGCAAGCCAAAGTGTGTCAATAATAAGTAAAAAAAAAGGTAGCATGGGCAATCATTGTTACTTTAAAATGTGCATGAGTTTTTAAAAATTATTAGCATCAGCCTTCCCAACGAGGAAATCAAATTTATCCATAGCCTAGAACTGTTTGATTTAGATTCACATACATGTGTGTGTGGCAAATGTTTCGGTTTCTCAACAACTTGTCTTTTTCCCCGCCCTTTTTTTTGTCTGCTTATTTACATTTGAAAGTAATACCGGAAGACTTTCTTGTCCAATCCGGTTTTTATACAACCTTCATTCCTAATCCTTTCACCCTGAAGCTTTTATCCTTGATATTAGTTAGATTAACTTTAAATTTGCATCCTGAAATCAAATATTCTAAATGAAAGACGAAAAGAATAGCCTCGAACTGTGGATGATTTAATATTTTTTGTTCTCCGAACTGATAAGTAGGTCATTATAATTCCAACATTCTGATTGTTTAAAAATTATTCTTGAAACATATTCAGCTTATCAACTCAACTCGAAGTTTTTAATCACTATTTTTTTGGGAGAGGATTATCGTCTGTGAATTTTATTTTTGTTTCTGGTAGAGAGTTAATGCTAATGTTTTTTAAAGAATGAAGCGGTAAAAACATAGTTTGCTATTCAATTATAAAAAAAGCTGCAATTTTTTTTAAAAGTTTAACATTTTTAAAAAAAACTAAAATATCGAGTTGAGAAATTCTTTTAACTAGCTTTGATTTCTTCTTTTTGTCAAAAAGAAAGTTTGAAATGATTCTGACCAAAAGTACGAAAGAGTGTTAAAAAATATTTGTGCAATGAAAGATATATGTATATTTGATTTAAATAAAATTTTTGTAATTCTGTTGGGAAAAAAATGCTCCAAAACTTTTAATTACCTTTTTTTCTAGTAATTTTAAGTTTTTACTAGTGGAAATAAGAACAAATTTTCAAAAACACTCAAACAGTTTTGTTTCATAGTAATTTTTCTATTTACGTATGAAGAATAAGAATTTTTAAGACCATTTACAAAAACTTCCACCATTTGAAAAACTAAAAGTTAACTTAATATATGCAAATAAAAATAATTAATCTAATAAAAAAATAATAAAAATACAAATCTGTTTACTTACGCACGTATCATTAAAAATTTAGGTCATGGATAGAACTAAGGATCAACAACCTTATTAGAGTACTAAAAAACAAACACATTGTACTACTATTAATGCGCATTTTACTAAGAAAGATGACCAAAAATGGTTCTTATTCCAGACTGATTAGGCTGAAATATCATTCCAAATTCAATTAATGAAACCATCATTCAAAAATATATTAGAAAGCATATTGAAATTTAAATATATATATATATAATTGCAAGATATTTTAATATCTAGTTTATGCAATTTACAAGTTGGTAAACAGAACTATATTCGGAAATCAATTCTAGATGAAATATTGGTGAAGAATTAAAATTTGGAGTCACATATTGAAATTTTTGATTTAACAAACTTAATATATTTGGAACTATTTTCAGTTATACAGAAGTAGTTTTATTTCAGCATAATTGAGTCTATCTTTATAAAATAATTATTTCTCCTTTAGAAAAAAATGTTAAATACATGGAATTTGCTCGATACTGACATCTAAAAAATATTTATTTTTATAGTATAAAAAGAATTTTCTGAAAATTTTTTTAACTACTGTCATTGTTTATAAACAATGTCATAATAATAAAATATTTTTTCTTTCTTTTCCTCTAATAGCAAAAAATTTTCATAAGTTCAAATAGCATTTTGCAGAGTTTACATTTAATTAATTAATTAATCGCACAAGACAGATTCCACAAGAATAATTTTGTGAAAGAAAAATGAAACCTCATAAAAACTATAGAAAAAACCCAGTGGTTGAGTGGTAGCGTACCACGCCACAGGTCCGGGGCTCAAATCCTAGGCTGGGCAAGGTCAACTCAGCCTTTCATCCCTGGAGCAGGTCGATAAATGAGTACCAAACTGGCTTGGGAACTAAACACTGGAGGTTTTGTGTCAGACTGATCATGGGCTCAAATCCTCGGCTAAGCAAGGTCACCTCAGCCTTTCATCCCTGCGGTGAGTCGATTTTTGAGTACCACATCAGACAAACCATCTGTTCATGCACCAAAGCGTCCAAGGTCACGAAAACTGAGTTGGGCACATGCCTTGGTCCTCATGGGCTGTTGTACCACTGAGTTTAGTTTAACTATAGAATAGGGGAGGGGAACACCCCTGTCTGCCTTACGGCAGACCAATTCCCACTGTATGAATTATGCAACTGTGTTCATATTCATAGCTTAAATTGTAACGCTGTAATTTACATGTATTATGTAGTCCTATTTTTTTCTTTCAATATATATTGTAAGCAGGAAAAAAATAAATTTCAAGTCTTAATCTCTGCATTGTAATTATAACTTCAATTTTTAGTACCTCCTCAAAAACAATGCTCCCAATAACCTTTTCCTCTAAATTGCACTGAATTTTTATTCCTTCTGCATCTTGATAGAGTCCATAAGTAAATAATGTTTACATTGATGTTAGACATAAGCAGACTTTTACAAAACTCTTAATTTATTAATAGTTATGGTAAATGGGAATTGCGTATGTTTCAGAACGAATGGCATGTCCAAGTTCCCGCAGGTGTCCAGTGTGGTCCTTGGTATACATACAGTTTTATCTTTCATATCCTGATAAAATTTCACACAGCAGAATTATTTCTTGGTATACATACAATTTCATCTTTCATATCTCCTGATAAAATTTCACACAGCAGAATTATTCCTTGGTATACAAACAATTTCATCTTTCATATCTCCAGAAAAAATTTCACACAGCAGAATTATTCTGAATATTTTTCACAGCCAATCTTGTACCATTACACAGTTCATCACTAATACATGAATTTCTTAATAGCATGACAGTAAAGCCTAATTTCAAATTCAGTTTAATGAGTGACATTCCCAATGGAGTTAATGATGACAGATATTCAGGTGAATACTGTAGCATAACATTTATCTTGATGATCACCATCACCTCCAAAAGAGAGAGGGCTTCATCAATAGAATTGCATGTTAAAATATCACCTGGTAATTCTTGTTAGAATAGAATGATTAATTTTTTTCACATCGTCATTTCAAGCAGCCAGTATTGCTCTATTACTCATTTGTTTTACGTACAGGGTGCATTTCTTCAACAATGGACATACGTTTTCGAGAAAAACTTATATTTTTTTATATAAATAATTCAGCAACAGTTCTGCAAGAGGAGTTAAAATTCACTCTTTGGATAAACTCTAACATCAACCTTTCTGTCGAAATGATAGCATCACATGACAGTTCATTATAAATTCTAGAATGATCTTTACGACGTATAAAAACACAGACCATACTCTTCATCTGGGTTTTTATTTTAAATTTCACACAAAGTTCTATATTTTCTGCATAGGGATTTTTATTCAAAATTGGCTGTAAAATTTGCAATACATCTCAACATGCTTAACTATTTTTGCATGTTCATGCAAAGCCTCACCATCATCCAAAATATAAATTTGTCCAAACTGTGGTTTTGCTCCATTCTGTAGTAAAGATATATATATATATATATAGTTGCTTTTATTAACTATACCTTATGTGTAAATAAATTTATTACAGCATCACAAAAAACTTTTCTTACATAGAGAGAGATAAAACACACAATTAATAGTCTCAATTTAATATAATTAATGATATATAAATTCTGTGTCTGATTATGGATTCTTTTAAATCAACTTAGTCAAGCAAATGTTTTCCCATAACATTTGACTATAAAATTGCATTTATTCTTGTATATATTATGATATAACTACACACAACAGCTATTATTCAACAATAAAACTAAAACAACTAACCTTGCATTACAGTTAAAAAACAGGATTACTCAATATATGATAGATTTAATAATTTTTTTATACATGGGAAAGTGATGGAAAATAAACAACTTTGAAAGGGATATTAGGGAATTTTTCAAACTATTATTTCTACTTGAAGATATAATCAAACAAATTTTACGAGTAAAGTGTCTGCAGTTGAATTTCATAAATAAAATTTGACAGATTCAACTATCTTTTCCCTCCTCAGTTTGAAACTTGGAGGAAACTCTTCAGAAAAACAAAAGTTTCAAAACTTTATCTGAATGTTTGAAAAAGCAGAAGTTATTATTATCATATATAAATAATGCCAATTATGTAATCATTTATCCACAAAGGTGGCTTAGAATGTGAATGTTTAAAAATTACGTTTTGAAATTTTGTAAAATTAGATGAATTACATCACTATAGAATATAGTGTCACAAAATAGAGAACTGGCAAAAAATTGAGAACATACTCAGAAATTATGTTTCAAGAAAGAAAACAGTAGTGTGACATATCTAAATTCTATTTCTTATTTGTTTTTTTTCTTGCAATTGTAATTTGTAGCGGTTACTATTTTGAGTAATATTATCTTTAACCCTCTCGCTGTGCATCCCGTTATTTCCATGGTTATGCATTTTTTACTATGCAACCTGTACTGTTCCTGTTTTCATTTGCGCTTTTATATTTGTATGATCTAATTCTATATTTTGAAATAAAAACTTTTTTACAACAATTTTTTAACTCTAAAATGTAGATTAGAAATAGGTAATAAAAAACTACGTAGCAAGAGGGTTAGTAACATTCAGATTTTATATTTTAGTAAAATTTATCTAAGTTATATGTGTATTCAGTAAATTTATGTAATTCAATATAATCATCCCATGAATTATGATTAAAATGACATCTTTTAGATGACCACTAATCGCAAATGCTTTCAGAGTAACAAAAATTATTCACTACATCCTTGATATATTTCCAAATTTTCAAGATGTTGAACCAGACTTTTTTTACATAACATGCTCTGTATTAATGGGAAAATAAATAAACAAAAAAAAAAAAAACATTTTCTGAGAGAAAATTATTTAAATATTGTGCATACACAGTAACAATGATTTTTTTTTAAATGTTGGAATATTCGATTTTTTCATCTCTAATTTCAGTACATTGTTTCTCTTGTACAGTATGTCAATATTTCTGTAAGTTTCATAAAATTTGATTACAAATTCTAGATATTATAAACATAAATTTTTTAAGAAATATTAATATTTTCACGAATAGAGATTCTGCTAAGAAAATACATGTAAATATTGCAAAAAACTAATTAAACATTTTGTGAGAAAATGAATAATTTCAGACTTTTTGGAATGAATTATCAAAAGAACTTTTTTCATTTTTTAATTTGTAAGTGATACCCTAAATAATCAAATCACTGAAAAATAAGAGCACAAGTATATTCCTCACATGTACAATTCTAAAAACCATTAAGTCAATTATTTCTCTTAAAATTCTAAGAAATGTCAACACATACGGCTAACTTCACAGAAAGATAACAATAAAATAGCTTTATATTTTTCAAAACTTTTGAATTGCTTTGGTGAAGGCTTTTAAGATCTGGGGATGATTGAATTTAATATATAATTATTAAACATAGTAATTTTTGATAAAACCATATAATGATCTGCACAAAAGCATTATAATTTAATCATGTATTGAGCTGAGAAATCAACATACTTAAAGGAAAAAAAACTAATTAAAACAGAAATTCACATTGAACACGCAACAGGATTCTTAATGAAAGATTTATGAGTTTTAAATTTAAAAAATATACTCATTGCCATTACTTTTTTTAAAGTCAACTAATTAGATCTTGTATTTCCTTATCTTGTATAGATACAATATATTGCATTTGCATACTTTGGGGGAAAACACATAAATATTAAATATTTCTCAAATTGACATGTCATACAAAGTTTTTATTTGTACTTTCTACACACAAAACAAATTATACATTATCATTTAAGGCTTATAAAAATTATTATTTAAATAATGTGTAAAAAAAACAACCATGCTACAACATTAAACTAATATATTATTGCAATAAAAAGGTATCTAGAATACTCTGTTTAATATATCTATATTAATCATTTTCAAACATTTATTGAATATTTTTATAACTAAAACACTCAAGAATTTATTTCATTTTTATGTCTGAAAATAAATTTGTTAAAAAGAATAATTTCTACTTTGATTTTCCAAAATGCTAATTGTTATTGAGCAAAGAAAATTCATTGTTATGAGTCATAAAACTTGGATCTATGCTTTGATTCAGAAATAGTTTAAAACAATGAAATGAATAGTGCTTGAAAAGCAAAGCAAGTGCATCAAGGTTGCTCAAAAATAAACTTTGTTTAACGATTTTCATCGAATTGTGCATTATTTGCATGGAACAATTAAAAAATTACCTGAATTGTGGCAAGTTAACTCATGCTTTGATACACTTCTTCACAAAATAATTTGTATTCTTTTTTTAAACAAAGCGTTTAATAAATATATCTCAATAAACTCCGTATTTACCTGCTAGAATACAATGTGTGACATTTCTTTACTTCCATGTTTGAAAATGCTTCTTCTTGGTCACTACTGTGAGCTCATTGGTCAAATAAAGGAAAATTTGAAGCTTTACAAAAGGGACTTAAAGGCATTTTGAGGAAGAGAAAAAAAAATGTAGAAAATGCATTGAAATCAGAGGATAGCATTTTGAATGAGATGTAATCAATTTTGAGCAATAAATTGATGCTCGTTTTAAGACAGCATTCTTGGTACTTCGGACCAATATTAATTATTAGTAGTATAATCATTATTTTTTTAGATGCATCTAGCTAACTTCCTTTATAACTTTGCATTAATAAAAAGAATTTCATTTAAGAAAAGATCCATAATCTTCAATTTACTAAAAAAAAGCAGGGGCATAGCTACCGCCTTATCAATGATATGGGGCCCCAACATGTGTAACTACAGTACCACTAATAGGGATCAAATACCTAAAAAGTGCCCCGAAAGAATTTCGATACAGGACCCCTTCAGAGATAGCTAGATATGCCAGTGAAAAAGAGGTACATAACAAAACAAAACAAAAAAAACCCCAAAGAACCCTGGATTTAAAAAGTTTTTACTTCTATGCATTAGAACTCAACAACTAAATAATGTGTTACTAATCAATTAGTTTAAGAAAAAGCAATGTTTTAGAAATATCAACACAATCAACACTATATAAAATAATTTTAATGTAAAAAATTTTTGTACACCATTCAGAATATAATGATTCTTCAGATGAAGGATATGCAGTTGATATAATCCAACACTGATTTAAATTTATTTTTATAAATTGCAGCTCAATAACTATACAATGATTATATATGAACTGTTTTTTTTCTGTAATAATTTTAAATGTAATACTGAGACTATAAATGAAATCTTTCAATGTAGGCAGCTGAGAATACTTTTTACAAAATATTCAAAAAATTAGTAATACACAAGTTATTAAAATGCCATCATTATGTTAAACTTGTCTTTAAAAAATGTCAAAAAAAACAATTGTAACATTTTTTTTAAGGACGGTAAATGAAGTATATGCAAATAAACAAAAAATACATAAGGAAGCCCTTACGAATTTTTTTTATTTCATGTTTTACAGGTTTATGGGACAACATCAACAAAGTCCTCATAAAGGATTAACAAAAGAAATATTGAAATTTAAATGAGTTTCTAAAATTTAGCCCATTATAAATAGGTTATTTTTTTATGTAGAAATATGAAAACCAATTACAGCTCATGTAAAATAAATGCAATAGCTTACTGAAACATCTTTTTTTCTTTATAAGTCATTTTAGAAAATATATATCAGGCTGTTTACAAATGCATTGGAGTATGATATAATTATTCATCAAATATGTTACACAAACACAATATATCATGTTCTTACAATGATACTTAAAATTCAGTAATGGATAAAATTAAAAACAAGAGTTGATTGGGAGTATTATGAAGTCAGTATAACATTTCATGGTTAGACATGATATTCAATTGTCAGTGAAATAAATGGATGAAATTATCTTTATGAAGAAAAATGATACAAGAACAAACACTACTGCTGTTTAAATCTCTCAGCTCGTTTTTTCTTCTTTTCCTACAAGGAGAAAAAAAAACAACTGATTTACAGCCAAAACTAAAAATACACATTAAAAAGGGAAGTTAGTTCTCCTCCACCAACAGGCACAGTAAAATAAAATTTCAAAATTAACTTTTTCTTTTAGTTAACATACAAAAAAAAGAACAAAACCTTTTTAAAAAAAAAACAAGATTTAGAACAGATTTAGATTAAGAATAAAAAAATAACAATAGGTAATACATTTCATTCACAGTAAAATGAAGTTAATACTCAAGTTATTCTCATGTTCATCAAATGAGACCATGCCATTCACAAAAATCATATTGTTCCACACTATTGTCTTCGATTAAACCTCTTAAGGAAATTTAATTTTTAAAAACAACCAAAAGCATAAAACTATTTTTAAAGTGTTGTCATTAAAAAATTTTCTTGCATGGAGACAATATTTACAATTTTATAAACAAATTTTCTAAAAGATATTTTTGATGAAAGAAAAATATGAACACTACCTACACAAAATTTCGCCCCTCCTTTAATCCCTACTCCTTCAACTGACACACAATTCAAGTTTGTTATGAGAAAGAATTACAAGAGATTTTTCTCCCCCCTGATAAGGTAGAGTTCCGCAAACTTCATTATCTTAACACTTATATCTAAAAAAGTTTTCTTCAGAATTATTTTTATGTAACATATTCATTTCATAAAAAAAAATTACAGACCAGATGCAAACCAAGTTACAATACAAAAAGTTTCAATTTACAAAATGAAGAAAAAAAAAAAAACTTTAATTGCAGGTTATTTCAAAACATCTTGAAAATGAGAAGCTTATCCAATGTATATAAAAGTATACTGTCAAAATTTTAAATCAAAACACAGAAGGAGTTTACCATATTCATGTTTATTTTAATTTTAATTCGATTATGAGCAACAGAAGCCTCATTTTGAAGATAATTACTATACCACACAGAAACACAGTATTAATACAGTAGAACATCATTTATCTGAACGTTTATTATCCGCATCCTCAAATATCCAAACCAGTTCTTTTTTTTTTTGCCAACTATATGTACTGTATATGAATATGTTTTTGAAAAGTGCAATGCAGATTTAGAAGGGGGAAAAGGCTTCAATGACGACCACAGGGAGGAATTTACCAACTGTGCAATCAATCCAAGGATTTCAAGAATGCGGTGAAGAAAATGTAGATACCTGGATGGCATGTGATGCAGAAGACTGTGGATTTCAAATGCTAAATGATGACGAGATTGTGACTTCCTTGCAAGAAGAATCCGACCCTGTCAACAAGGATAACAACAATAACAACAAAAGTAGCGAGGGTCCATCAAATGCTGTCGCGTTTTCTGCATTAGAGAGAGCTATGGAGTGGTACAAACAACAAACAGAATGCTGCTGTCCAACTCAACTACTGCTGCTCAAGAGAATCAGAGACCTTGCAGGAAAAAATGAAGGTGTACAATGGTACAGCAAAAAATAAGATTATTTTCCAAAATAAAGGCAAAATTGCGACATTCTGCACCTATTTTGCTTTCCTTCAAGCACGTTTCCCGCATGTTCATATAATTTTCAACATTCATATAGTATCCAGTTTCATATACTCCATGGATCACATTGGGTTTTCGGTTATCCAAACAATCGCGTATTCGAACGGTGTCCGGTCCCAATTGATTCAGATAAACAACATTCAACTGTAATATAGAATTTTAATAATTTGAATTAAACTTTTCTTAGATAAGTAAATCTACTTTTTTTTATATAAATAAAAATTAAAAATATAAATAAATTTTATTAAATATTATAAAATACTTGAATACATTAATTTAGATTCTTCCCCTTCAAAATATTTGTAATATTTTTTAACAGCATATTTAAATGATTCCACTTTTTGCCATCAAGCAGAATATTTTCCATAAAAAACAGTTTTTCTTAGTGGGCAATAGGAAACTTTGGAAAAATATATCCAAGTGCAAAAAACCTATTTTCCATAAGTTTACTGGTGTCAACATAAGTGAAACAACATCAAAAAATTTCCATTTGAAATTGCTGAACAAACACTATATCTGTTTTAACTTTAAAACAAATATCTTTTAAAAATAAATTTTCAGAGAAATAATAAATTATTAAAGGTACAAAAATCAGACAACACACATTAAAATATTCAACTGAAGAAATAGAATTATTAAGCACACTATCAAAATTAAAAGCTTTTCTTATGCAATTTATGATTTAATAGGAATTCTATATATATACAGTAGCCTTTAAAATCATTGATGGAATCGACCATTCTACACACTTCTTTGCAACTTTTTTTTCTTTTGTATCATATTTTCAAACTCTTACTTTCAATTCCTTTAAAACACATCCCATAGGGTTTAAATCTAACTAGCAGTGATGTCAGAAACATTTTAGGTCAGTTATTGAAAAGCCAAAAATTGAATATTAAGGGCATCACAGTAGAATCTTTAAATAGATAAAATCTAAAAATATTTCTTATGTCCAATTTGTGGGTTGATGTTTTATTAAAGAACTTTTTGAGGTTCAGTGTGAGAATGCATATATCACCTTATTAAAAAATTTTAACAAAAAATTAGCATAATATTCCTTTACTTCATTCAGATCAAATAGATGACAGCCCTGGTATTCAGAAATGTATTTCAAAATAAACATCTTTATCATCACTTGAAAGAAATTATCCATATTTCTTTTCCAAACAGGTATTTATTTTCAAATCACTCTCAATTTTTTTCTTTTACACACATTAAGGGATTATTATTCATTAAAAATAAGTTAAGGAACAAACTACTTTCATTGGTTTTTCAAAGACTACAGAGCCAATTGAAGTTAAATTTGGCAAGAAAATACTTAAGACTATTACTTATCAGACAAGAAAAAATTGTTTGCTCATGACTATCATTTATGCTTCTGAAAGCATTCAAGTCCCAAAATGATGTTGCAAGATGGTACTTGTGGAGGGTTTAATATAGGATATAATAACCTTAGACAGTAATACAGAATTCTTGGGGAGAATGAATCCTACACCACCAAAAAAGTTTTGGGTTCTGAGAGAGTTCAGAGAAAAAGCTGATGAGTTGTACAGGTTGATTAACAATTAGTATAACCAATTTTAAAAGCATACAACTATTTATGGTAAATTTTAATTGCTTAACTACCAGTTCTATTTTAAAAATGAAACATTTAAATTACCAATCTAACTATTTTTATTAATGAGATTAAATTATGGCTCTGAAATTAGATCCTCAAACTCTGTTACAAATAAAGCATTTAAAAATTAGAAAAGACATTTTTCTAATGGATTACTAACTAAAGTTCGAACAGAAATAAAATTTGGCTGGTAATCAAAAGCTCCAGGAAAAAAATATGGATGAAAGTAAGTCCTTGGTAAAAAAGCTGAAAAGACTTATCACTGTAGAAAATCCTCTGCATCAAAGAACTTTAGCAAAGAAACTACAGGTTTAGAGATTTGTTAAATCCAGAATAATGTCAAGAAAAAGAAAAATCAGAGAAAGAATTATCATTGGGATTTTAGTAGTACACAAAATCTTAATGAGAGTGCGAATAATGTGCATTTACAATTCTCAATTAGTATATACAAATTGTTATTTCTCAAGAAATTTACATAAAACATTTATTTATTTTTTTTAGCATTTATATTTACTGGTTGCAGTATGCAACCAGTGCCCATTTCAGCATGTAAATTATACCCACTCTATTCTCTTTGTAAACAACATTTAGTAACAAGGCCATTTTGTTAGCTCTCTCCCTAGCCAGGAGATGATGGGAGAAGTCACATTTCACAAAACCGATAAAATGAATTTCCTAAATGTTGAACACCTTGCAATAAAATACAAATCTCAAAAGTGCACTTTATACAGTACAGTAGAAAAACCCCATACGACTCATTAGATGGGAGAATCACATAATTTTGGCTTGTATATGTTCCATTTAGACATTTTCTGCTTCTAGAAATTTCATCAAAAATAACATTTAATTTTTATATGTTAATTTGAGTCGTATGCTTTCATCCATCATAATTTTCAAACCATATTCAATCTACTAAATATATATATATGTGTACCGCCTTGTGTGAAAAAATAAGTAACTAAAAGTTTATTTCTATATATAACTATTGTGTATTCAAAAATATAGAGTTATAAGGCCTGTATACAAGGATATTTTATGTGTTTCAGAAAGTAAAGACAAGTGGAATTTTTTGGAATGCCATAGATGGGCACCGGTTACAAACTGCAACTAGTCTCCCCTCCCTATGGGTGGGTAAATTTTTAAAATCTTATTTATATCTATGGGATCTTTTCACATCATATAAAACATATAACTAAAAAATAATTCCAAAAATTTAACATTGTGCCCCTAAAAGGGTTAAAAGAGAGAGGATGATAAGATAATGAAAAAGTGCAGCAAGAATATGGACAAGAATGTTCTGATAAAAAGTAATTTTAAATTAACATTTGATTTTACCAAAAAAAAAATTTTTTATACTCAATGAACCTTTTTTACGGAACTTCTGTCCATAGGCATGTAATTTTTGTACGATACATTCATAATACTTATTAGTATATACTGAAATGACTTTTTGTAAAAAAGTTCAATGTATTTTTTCCTAATTTTTTTCTGTGAAAAAAAGAGCCAAAATTTATTATCTCAGATACGATATGTTATGAATTAATAAAAAAATTCAAAATTAGCCCAAAACTCATTTCAGTATAGTAAGAAAGATGTACTTTACCAGCATAAAATATTTCAAACATATATCTACAGTAGATTTTGAGAAAAGGTTTATCGAAAATGACAACTTTAACACTGTCAATATAGAGTGCTCAAATGCCTTTTAATAGAAATATACACCATTTTATCTATACATATAAATAAAAATGAAGTGTTTGTTTGTAATTTGAAATTAACAGCTTTTTACTAAATGCATTTAAAAGTATATAAGGTATTTATATGAAAAAATAAATTTTAAAAATTTTTGTGCATAGAAAAAAAAATTAGGGTTCCATGAAAATAAAATTAAAGCCAATGAAATGGTGAACAATATCCGTTTCAAATAGGGATCATTTATTTCAATCGACAGTGTCAAAGGTCATGCATCCCTCTCGCCCCTTGCTTGCAGCGGCTTCGTTTCATCCAACCCAGTCCTCACCCCATCAACAGTGTCAAAGGTCACGCGTCCCCCCTGCTTACAGATTCATTTCACCCTACTGTTTTTTAGACCTGTTTAGAACTGACTATTGTATATAGAGAGATAGTTCAGTAAATTTAATATTGTATATAGAGAGATTGTTCATTAAATTTAATATTGTATATAGAGAGATTGTTCAATAGATTCAATATTGTATATAGAGATTTAATATTAACGTATTACACATTCGGATACAAATTATTTACACTATTTTAAGAGTTTATTACACAAAATTTGTGACAATGTGTTATTTTTGCATAGCAGGAGGAAGGTGTTTTCAAAAATCAACCCACAACAGAGTTATGGGCGTGATAAATTTTTTAAAAAAATCTTTTTTATCAGCTATTATACCTACAGACTTAAAATTAAGCAAATATGGTTTTTTATTTAGCTGAGATATGCAAAAAGCTTTTTTTTTGTTTAATTTACAATTCCTGTAAAATTAACTCATTAAAAACTCCTTTATCCTTCAGTCTGTATTGTTTAATTTTTCAATTCACCCGTGCTAAAAACTGGTATACCAGCTAGTTAGCAATATTAACGTATAAAAATTCTACATACTTCTTCATCCAAAGACATACCACTGCCACTACTGATATCACCAAATTTCTTCTTTCTTTTCAATATCCTCTCCTGTTCTTCAACCTACATATTATAAAAAGTAAGATATAAAACTTAAGAAAAATTTTTTGTGTTTAAAAAAAAAATTTAATTAAATTACTTATTTTAAAAATTACATTTTTAAAATTTTGGCCCTTAAACTAGTAATAAAGTACTGGAGAAATTAACCTTGCTAATATAACTAATTTTTAAATTTTGTATTTATTTCATTTTTAATTATTGGTTTATATTTATTAAAAAAGAGAATAAATAATTCTTAATTAAAAAGTCAATTTAAAAATTGAAAATTGTTATTCAAAATTCATTTCTCTGGAGGGAGGGGATATTTTTTAAGCCAAAATCTATTTTTTCCCAACAAGACATAAACACAATAAAAATTTAATAATTTCTTGGCCACATACTTTTTATAAGTTCCATTCTCTATACATATATACACATTTTTAACACCTTTCACACAGTGAAATATTACTTTTGAAAAAAAAATTAATAGTTTTTAAAGGGATAAGAAATAAATGCAGAGTTTTACCAGTTTCATTGCTAAAGATACACTTCCACCAAAACGCTGAGCTCTCTTCTTCAGAACTTCAAGAGTTGGAGGAGTCTATTCATAAATATTAATTAATAAATTTTTAATGTAATACTATAAATACTTATGCAAAAAAAAAAAAAAATATTTAAAATATTAGAGGAGAAAAATTGTTAATGATATATTTCTTTTTTAAACAGAAAATATTGTCTTTTCTGAAAAAAGTAACATAACAAAATGTCACAAATACATGCAAGATTCATTTTCCAGTCTAAGTAATAGGAGGGGGGGGGGGGGCCCCCCCAAAAAACTTATTAAGGAATGAAACTTGATGAGAAAAATTATATTAATAAAAAATTTCTACAGCCAATAATTACCAAAAACACTTGGTGATACACAGTTATTTCACTTATTTAAATCCGTACAATAGCAGGGAGAATCATTCTGTCATGTTAATACCAGTGAACAGAACCCTCTTCCAATTTTGCTATATATATATATGTTTTTTAAAAGTTTTAATGCATTCTTAAGAAAACTGTACAATAATAACTAGACTATGTATGTATACTTGTCAACTGTGAAAGTTCACATAAGAAATATTACAATTCATTTTCTAAAAAGAATTTAGCAACATAATGCTTTAGGAATTGTGTGTGATTCATCCATCACTTCAAAGATAGCTCATGAGTATTAATGACTAAGTAATCAATTACAAACTTGAAAATTAAGCATGCAAAGCTACTTTAAGATTATTGCCTTGAACAGTAAAGGAAAATTTTGATTAAAAATGAATGCTAAAAATTAAATTGCAAAATTTAACGTTTTCATGATTAATAAACTATGAATTTAATTTTATAAAATATCTTTATTAAAATTACTAAATTAATCAAATACTTTTATGAGCATTAATAAGGAAAATTAAAAAATTTAAGAAAAATTATAATGAATTATTATTAAAAAATTTAATTATTTAAGAAAAATTAAAATTGCATGCAGGAAAAAAAAGCAATCTAATTTATTTTAAAAATGAATATTTAATTGAATATATACAGCACCACATAAAATAAAAATAAAAAGCAAGAGCACCTTTTTTTAAAAAACTAAAAAGTTATTATTTGAATTTAACATAATGATCGAGTATTGATACAATATTTACACTTACAGAATTTAAGGGTGACAATATTGAGTCTCCATTTTTGCGATCCTTTGAAATCATAGTTTTCCCACTGAAATCATTAAAAAAAAATGTTAGTCAAAAAAATATAATTATTTTTGACAAATCTTCAAAATAACATAAGAATAATTTTATGATTCTTTCTTCTTCACTTTAAACAACAAATATCCATACAGTCTGAGCATCAGACCAAACAAAATGTGAGCTGTCAATCACAGTTGTGATGTATTTAAGTTGCACAGAATACTATTAAAATAAGAAATCCCAAGGAATAATTTCAAATGTATCTAAGCTTTTAAAATAAATTCTTGTGTTTCCCTTTCTAGTAAATAATAAAAAAATTCAATGCCTTTATCAATGATTTAAAGTTTTACAGTTAGTTTGGAAAAAACTTAATACTAATTATCTTATTAATTTACAATAACAGTAAATAGGTGTTCTTAAAACAAAATGTTAAATGCGATGATATAGAATAAAAAAAAACAGGCAGCTTATCAATGTGTAAATGGATATTGTCACATAATTAAACTTTATGCTGGAAAAGATAAAATCATTTATAGTTGTTAATGTTATGACAAAGTTTAACTATTTCCAGGTTGTGAGAAAACATAATACTCATATTAACTTTAAAAACATAATAATGTTACATTCTATTTTATTATTGTTTACTGTATTGTGTTATGTACTTTCACATTAATGAATTCAATGTTTCTAGATTTATTATAACTTGAATGTGTTAACATTACATGAACAGATAACATATTTGAGCATACACAATCAAGACAATACCTAGTTACATCTGGACTGTCAACTACACCTAGATGTAAACAAGGAGTGTCACTGCTTAAAAAGGTTCTTACATTTTTCTCTCTGGTAGGTTTTTACCAGTTTGTTTAAACCAAACTAAACTCAGTGGTGCAACAGCCCATAGAGGGCCAAGGCCTACTGTGCCCATCTCAGGTGGTCTTAGGTGCATGTGTAGATGTTCCAATCAGGTGGTCAGTCTGATGCAAAACCTCCAGAGTTTAGTTCCCAAGTAAACTTGGTACCCATTTCTTGACCCACTGAAGGGATGAATGGCTGAGTCAACCTTGCCCACCCCAGGGTTTGAACCCAAGACCTGTGGCATATAAGAGCTATATACTACCACTCAGCCACTGGGCTTCCTCCATTTGTTTAGTCTACAATATATTCAGCAAATCAATAGTAGTGTTGTAATAAATCCCCATGTAATCAATTGTCTCTGTGTTATTCCTTAAAAGTACAGCATAAACATTCATGAGGAAAACCATTTTTGGAACTTCACATGGAACCCATTTCCAATTATTTTGGTTATATACCTAGATATGAAAGCAGATAAAATTCATAGTTCTTAATTTAAATAGGAAATAAGGACACTATGAAATGCTCCATCTCCTGTTATAAAAGAATAACATTATTTTTATTTTTTCTCCATACAAAAGCCAGTTGTTTTTCGATCTGTTAGACTACATTTGGATCATATACATAGAAAAATATTTAATAATCTACATTATAAGAAATTACATAGAAATTTGAGAATGGCTACAAGCTGAATTTCACTTAATTCAATTAAAGCAATTTTATCAAAGACCATCGGTTGTGACACCTAAATCAACAACTACTATTGAAGTTATAAATGCTTATTCAATAGCTGTATCCTAATGCATTATGATTAATTCTCATATTTAACAAAAAATATTAAATTTTCTTTAAACCTTGGCAGCAAAATGAAGACTACATGGCAAAGTAATTTTAAACACTGCCATATGTTTAGGAACCCTTAATACATTTTTTTTTCAATTAAGTCTTTTGAATAAAATCAATGAAATGTGCTGCTCAGTTTTTAACTTTCTCTGTGGCTTTAACTTAATAGTCTACAAAAAATGTTGAATAGTGCAGTATTGAAAAAAAACCAAAAAATATATGAAAACAATTTTTTACCTGGTTGATTCAGAAGTAATGGTATTAAACCTTTTAGCTCGTAGTATAATTTTCTAAAACAAGACAAAAATATATTTCATTTAGATAAAATTCAATAAAAAAAAAAAATGTGTTTCAACAAAAACTGTACATTTCATTTATGAATAAACTTCCAATTTACGAAAATTGTCACTAAAAATTTTAGCATATAAAAAAATATGCTATATTTTTTTCTTTTTTGGTAGCCCAAAGTTCCGAAGTAAAAAAAAAGTAAAATGTCTTAAATATTGAGAGTAAAAATTCTTTATGGAACTGAAACTGTAATTTTGGAATACTTTGAAAAACCACTTATCTTTTTATCATCATATAGTTCAGAATCAATAAAAATTAATTGAGATTTTAGTAAAATATAACATTATATTGCAATAATACACTACATATAAATCAAATAATGACATGGAACTGAATTTTTGCTGATTTGGCACAAATACTACATTAAAAACTCATTATGAGTTATAGAATACAAAAGATCATGATTATACTACATTAACAATTGTTATTCTAGCTCTAATCTGAAATTAATGAAACTAATCACAGAAAAATTATGCCTACTCCTTTACAGAAGTCTTTTCCATCAAACCATGGCAGGAAAAAGCTGGTTGAATATTAGGATATAGTTCATAATTGATATATTATTAAAATTCCTCCCACACAACCGTTATATATCTTTCATAAGTGTGCCGTGGTTTGATAGAGAATATTAATACAAAAGAAAATAATAATAAAAAAAATATATATATAAAATTTCTTTGTTAAAAATTTTAATAAATTTAATCAGAAGCGTAAGTTATCCAAAACATTCTCTTCTAGCTACTATATTCGAAGATTTTCATTTTTGTCAATGAAAAGGCAGTAATATTTCACTTTAGTTACAATAAATAGTTAAAATGATCACAAATATGAAATAAGATAATCTAAATTGTATAATAACAAAATACATACATCGTATTTACTCAAATCTAAGCCGCACTTTTTCTAAATTAATTCTGCACTAATTCTAAATTATTTTACACTATTTTCCTTTTTTCACAAAGATTTGTTGAGAATTTGGGTTGCAGTTTAGATTCGAGTAAATACGGTAATATAGCTTTTAATTAATAGTTTTCAGGGTACAATATTTATTTTTTATCAATTGAAAATTTTATTTGTTTCATTACATTTAATTATTGGGTAAAAGGGAAAATTCTGTTGTTTTTTTCTAAAGAAAAAATAATTTTTTTATTCACTTTTTATTTAAAATTTAATTAAAAATATAATGTTCTTTGTCAGTTACAACTGTTTGACAATGTTTTGGCTGCTTATCTAACACCCCGGAAAAGAAGTTCTCTGTTTTGGAGGCCAAAGTATCCTTCCTTGTAATTTTCATATTCAGTTCCACCATGAAAGTTTTGCAGCTACCTGAACAGATGATAGTCTGATGGCAAAATATCAGGAAAATATGCTGGCTGATGTAGTTTTCCAACCCAAATCTGCCAGTTTTTGTGTAGTTTTTCTTGCCACATGTAGACTAATGTTGTCATGATGAAGAATTACACCCTTTCTGTTGGCCAAAGAGAGATGTTTGCATTAAATTTCTTTATAAAACATCATTGGAAACAGCAACAATCAGGATTGACTATTTCATTTTCTTTCAGCAACTCAAAGTGCGGAACCCCTGCGACTCCACCAACAACACAACATAACCTTCTTCTGATTCACACCAGCTCTGGATGTGGACAGCATTGACTCCCCTTTGTAAAAATATGTCCTTTTATTAACCACATGTTTATACACTATCCACTTTTCATCTCCAGCCACCAAGTGGTCCAAAATCAGTTTTCTATTTGACAAGATTTGAAGAGCATATAAAAATTCTATCCATTAAATTTTTTTTGCTTAATTCGTGCAGCACCCAAGCAGAGACATTGGACACGAAACTAAGCCTTTTAATATGATCCAAAGCAGTAGTTTGATGACCTCCAAGCTTGAAGACCACTTATCATGTTAACATGATATTTGTCCTGATCATTTTAGAAACATAAGCACTTTGGCACTGACATCTGATGGCCTCCCTGATCTGTGTTCATTTTTTTCAAAGAAAAATCTTCTGAATGAAATTTTGCAAACCTTCTTTGTCATCTGCACACTCTCCAAACATGTCACATAAGTTTGTTTGGGATTTTTTTTTTGCCTCCTTTGTGTTATTCCCTTTTTGGATATCATAGAACATACAATGTCTGAAGTGCACTTTTTCTTAACTTATGTTGACAGTTTTACAAGTTAAAGAAAAACTGACTAAAATACAAAAAATGTGTATCAATCATATACTAATTTAATTGTTTAAACCGGTTTCAGTTAGATCCAAAACCTTGATAAGGAAGCATTGAAGAGCATGAAATTGTATTAAAGAGCATGTGTTCAAATATGACAGAACTTTCCCTTATTCCTAATAAATAAATTCTGGAAATAACAAAAAAAATCTTACTTCTTCTTCATTAAGATTTTTTGTAGACAGATGAATAATTTTAGATGGTTCTTTGCTGGAATTCTCTGCAGAATCTGTTTCTTCATTAACTTCTTTAGCAGCATTACTATCTACATCTTTTTGACTTTCCACTGGTTTTGAAGGTGCCATTTTGAGCACAGGGATGTGATTTCTTTTTAATACTATCTTTTTTTCAACCTTAGTATGCTGAGAAGTAGCATTTGAAGTGTTAGTTGCCACTTGTTCTTTAACAGATTTATTTTCCTGTACTTCTGTAGCTGAAGCATCCTTTAACTTTGCAGGAGATGCAAGGGCTATTTCTTCATCAAGAATATCATCATCCTTTTCATCCAGAGGATCTAACACTGAATTTACTTCATTGGTTTCTTCCAATAAAGCAGAATCAAGATCAGAATTTAATTCGAGCCCTATTAAAAATAACAGACAAAAAATTTCATAATTACAGGGAATTTTTTACACAGAAAAATGACGCAGATAAATAGTGTCCAAAAAGTACAACTATATTTTTAAAAGTCAATTAAAGATAAATAAACAATTGTTTTCGCTTACAGTTTTTTATGTTCGATAAGGAAAAGATTGGAGTTTTCGTTTAACAAAATACAAATTGTATAGCACAATGTCCCCATTTTTAAACATTTGCGTTTCAAAACGGCTTTATTGCAAGATAAAAAGCAAGTTGTAGCATGGTTTATCGAGTTTAAATCTGCAACACATGTACTGCATAACTGGGCTGCCACCACACTAGAGTTTGAAAGTGAGATAAAGTTTCCCAGGGGAAAGGTAGAAAAAGGAAGTCCAACAATGTGCCCACCTAGATCTCTAGATATAAAACCTTTGGGCTTCCTCCTGTAGAGATAAATGAAAATCATTGTTCACTGATCTTCAATCAGCAACAAAGATGAAATGAGAAGTTGAATTACAATAGCCATTAAGATTGTTGATCACGCAATGCTTCACAGAACATGGCTAAAAATATAGTACAGACTCGATGTTTCCCGTGCAACTAATAGTGCACACACATTGAAATTGTGCAATAAAGTATTGTAAAAAAATAATAATTATAAATGAATATCTTTATTTATTTATTTTAATTAATATTTTTCAGACACCTGGTATAAATAGCTATTTAAAAGTTTATTTTTTAAAAAATTTAATTAACCATTGATTAGGCATGTCAAAAGTACTAAAATATAAATATTTTAAGTAAAAGGTAAATCAAAATTTAAAATTTATTTAATTTGTTGATATTAACTTATAAAACTCAAATTTAAATATCAGAAACATTAATGTTTGAAATGAGAAGCACAAAGATTCTTTCAAGAAAAAGATTCAACTGAAAAAGAAAAAGCAACATCTTCTTTATTTCATTACTTCCAAATAAAATTAGAAAATTCATAGAGGATTGTGATTTTTTTTTTAATTCAGAAAAATATAAGTAATACTCTCAACATTTATTTGATATAGGAGAGCTATACGCCAAGCACCGTTTGGTATGATTAAGGAATCACGCCAAGCAGCGCTTGCTGTCAAGTTACATGGAATACAAGATGAGGGCTTAGTGGTAACAAATCATCAAGAAAATAATTGTAAAGAACAGTTTTGAAATATATTTCAAATGAAGATTATAGGAGTAGATTAAAAATAACCAATATCAATCAATAATGAATATTAATATCATATAATAAAAATTATATATACTAATAATTATATATAATAGTGCTCATACAATACAATAATAATTATTATAAATAACTAAAATAAAAAAAAATTATTGTATTATATTTAGAATAAAATAATTACAATATATTAAAATTATGAATATCAATAAGTGCTAATAAATTGTAAATTAAAAAAAAACTGCAAATTCCTACAATGAATTTCATCAAACAAGGAACATTTAAAAATGCATTATTAAAAAGTAAAATAAAGTGGAAATTTGCGATTTATAGCAATAATTAAAAGCAAAACACTCTTTCTTTTAAAAGAATATCCTGGTACTCACCAATGATATTAGAAATATCCATATACGAAAATAGCACGAAATACAACAGAAGACTGAAATAGTAACTTGAAGAACAAATGCAATGGAAATGGTTAAATTTTTAGAGAAATCAAATTAAAATTGTCTGCAATTAATAGGGTTACTGCAGGAAAAAAACAATATAAATTAACTCTAATATACGTGCTCCCCATGGCAACCACATTACCACACAATAAAAATATCAAGGTAACCATACTGTGATGTTATTACCCACCTTGGCAAAAATAAACAACTTGGTGCATAGCACTCCTATATCAAATTAGCACCCTACATTTAATCTAGTACAGTTAAAATATTATTATGATGTGTTAAATGCAATACAAATACAATATACAGGATGGGGCATGGGAACTTCCTGTTTTGAAAATGCAAAAAAAAACACACACTAGATGTTTCATTTGACTTTATTGTTATTATCCGTCTACTACACAACATTGGAAATTTGAATTTACACAGTTTTAAAAACAATGTCTGTTAAATGTCACCCTCCATTATCAATACACTGATGCAGTTGGTTTCAAAAACTTTGAGTCACCTTTTTAAGCACATCGATTGGGGATACTGTCAACTTCAGCTTGAATATGGTTCCTTAGGTCTTCCAGGGTCTTGGAGCGATCTTTGTAAACCAGGGACTTGAGATAAGCCTACAGGAAGTAATCAGGTGAGCACGCAGGGCAGTTTACAACCCCTTGCAGGGAAGGGAGATTAGTCATTCGGGGAAGGCTGCTTTTAAAATACCCGTGGAGACCCTGAAATAGTGGGCTGTGGGCACATCTTGTACCCACACATTGTGTGTGGGGGGGGGGTATGCTTTAAGACAAAGATAACACTAAAAATTTAAAATGTGGAAAATTGATCAAAATATTATGACTCCTGTATTGTGTTTTTTAATTATTATTTTTTACATTTTTGTCACTAACACTAAATTAAAAGAATTTAAGAAATATCGCTCCTTCCCAATTTTTGGATCAGTAAACAATTTCATATGATTACCAATAATACAACAAACTTCATAGGATGCCTTTGATATACTGCTGTGACATTACCACTGACAAGACATTTTGTTGCTGTTGCAAAAAATATTCAATAAAACCTATTTACATCTCTTGAAAGAGATGTTGTAGGAAAAGTGTCATTGAATGATTCCTGTTTGCTGGTATTTTTAAATACAGCACTTTCGTGACAAATCAAACAAGTACTAATCTGTGTTTGTTTTTCAACCTTGAAATCATTTTAATATTTTTCGCTTTCAATATATGAAAAATTGTTAAAAATTAATTCCACCCGTAAAATTGCCGCTACTCTACTGTTGTTTGTTATCACTAACCGTAACTGTTAGTAGTAGGGAAAAAATATCAATTCGCAGCCGGACCACAACAACAGCAAAATTGATTATTTGATTTTTCGTAAAAGAATTTCTCACCAAATTTTTAACACATTGTTCTTAAGTAACTGAATTTCTTAGAGCAATATGTCATGGCTGGGTTACCTAAAAAGACTCGGTAGGCCGCAGGTTCAGTATTGATGCCTCGGAGGCATCACATTCCACATTAAAACATTTTTGATCAGGAATATGACCTCGTGGTGGAATATTGAAGTGATGACGAAAGGCACATTGCACTGCAATCAATGACCGGCTGTTAGAGAAATACGCATCTATGTCAAAAGCAAGCTGCTGCCTCAACTACAACATATTTGAGACTGAGATGGGCAGGAACACAAATATCTCACTCCCTAAATAATATCCACAGAACCCTAACCATGCCCCTCCTCTCCCTACAAACATTACAGGAACATTTTCAAAAAAGGAAGTTCCTGTACCCTACCCTGTATAACTGATTCTTAAAGAATTTTTGCTCCCTTTTTTCAATTTCTAATTATTTCATAAAAATTTCCTTAGTTTTAAGAATGAAACATAAATGCACATAATGGTCAAGCAATACATATCTCAATTCCTAAAATTACAAAATACCTGTTTATATGGATAATTAGAACTTTACTTTTCAAAAAATGTGAGAGCAAACATTTTACTAAAGAGATTGAATCAAACAAATATTATTACAAAATTTTAAGGATCTCTTTAAAATCACCCTTTTAAGTAATCAGGAATCAATAAACTAACATTTTAAAGTTTACATCTAAATGTGATTTCCACAACCCTTTAAATGAAACTCTAAATGTTCGAATGCTTAAAATTAATCAGAATCAAACATGTGACATAGTAAAAATATTTTTAAAAATGATACTGAATAATTTTTCTCATGAACACATCTACTAAAATTAACAAATCTAGCATTTATTTTCTATAATACACTTAATATACATAAAAATATAATAAACACTTAGCTACTTTAAATAATATATTTAATAAAGTATTTCATGAATTTTATTCTAAAACTTTGTAAATATAAATTACACACAAGCAAACAAATGGAACTAATTTGATATCGGGGGTAATAGCGCCAAGCAGCGCTTCTTGTTGCTGGAATGAAATCCAATATCGCGGCCTAGCGGTAATTTAATAATACACAATAATTTTAAAGATTTGTTTTGAAATACATTCAAATGTATTTCAAATAAAGGATATAGGAAGAGATTGAGAATAATCTAGATCAATCAATAAATAATGAATAATAATACTATGTAATAAAAAGTAACATGTACTAATAATAGTATTATATAAAAGCAGCATATAATAATCTTAGTAATTAATCTTAGTAAGCAGCATATATTAATCTCTTTTATAGTAATTATATATAATATTCATATATAGTATGATTTTATAACAGTTATTAGAAATAATAATCATATAATATAATTAAATAGTAAATATAAAAAAGAATAATCGTCGAATTGTAAAAAAAAAATAAAAATAATGCAAAAGAGAACTCGTATTACATAGCTATACATAAATAAGAATAGCTATAAATAAACAACAGAAATAGTTATAAATAAATAAGTTACTAATTATAAATAAATAACGAAATATGTAATATTTATAAATAAATGCTAAAAGAAACACTTATAAATAACGAATATTATATGATTATTACACATAGTAATAATTGCAATTTTTTTTCATTATGAATAAAATAATAACATAATGTATGTTAAAATTAATTAAGAATATCAATTACAAAGTAGTGAAAGCTTGCAATATGAAACTTGCACTGCAAGTTCTTTCAACGAATTTCATCGAACAAAGAACATAAAAAAAAAACATTTTTAAAACGAAAATAAACGATTTATAGCAATAATTAAAAGCCCAACACTTATTCTTTTAAGAAAAAAATATTCTAGTAATCATTCATTTTAGAAATATCCATATTCGAAAATAGCCCAGAGTTAAACAGAACATGCAAACAATAGAAAAATTGCACTGAAAATGGTTACATTTTTTAAAAAGTCGTCTGAAATTAATAGAGTTACGGCGGGAAAAAACAAATAAAAGTTATTTCTTCCCCATGGCAACCACATCGACAGACGATAAAAATATTAAGGTAACCATATTGTAATATTATCGCCCATCTTGGCGAACATAAACAACAACTTGGCACTACTACCCCCGATATCAAATTAGCACCAAACAAATTTAGAATTAGAACTTAATTGTCTCTTGGAAGGGATGGGAGAGAATTTTTAATCAATTACACAATTAGAAAAACTTTAAATGCCACTAATATGAATGATTAAAGAAATTTAGTACAAAATGAAAATCATAGGAAAAAAAACTCATTTTCAAAGTAAATATAACAGTATAAAAAAAATAATTTAATACCTTTTTCACTAAGCATTGATTCTTGAAGTCTTTCAATCAATTCAGATTTTGTACCAGTAGTTGGAAGCCCAGCATCTTTAAGTTTCTTTCTTAAGTCAGTTACCTAAAAAGAGAAATATTTTATATGTGCAAATATTTTGATAAGAAAATGGTGCATCACTAATATGGTTGCAATAGTACATAAGTACCAAGAAAATTACTCAGAGAAAACTACTTTTGCATCAACTTGTTTTATAAAATATACTGAAGTAAATTTAATGAGAACATACCGTATTTTCCTGTATGTCATCTGTGGATTATTAGTTTTAAAAGTTTCAAATTTTTCTGTGCATATTATACACTGCCACAGATAATCTGATTAAAGATATTTTCCAGCAGAAAAACTTGCAATAAAGTTTTAAAAGAAATGCTGTTTATGTCTTATAAAATAAGTAACAGAAGGTGATGAAAGCTTTCATGACTCAGTCATATTCATTTGATATACCACCTACCAGACTGTCGATGTTCAGGGAACAAGCAGTATCCCTATAAGTACTAAAGAAAATGAAAGAACTTCATTTATGGTAGTTTTATTCTCTGCAGCAAATGGTTTGAAATTTTCCCTGATGCTAATATTTAAAAGAAAACTCCCAAGAGAAAATTTTCTTAAAGGTGTTGAAATTCTTTTGAACAAGAAAGGCTGGCTGGATGAATGATGAAATCACGATGTCATGGCTACAAAGCATCTGGCTAAAATGAAAAAATTCATATCATCCTAAAGTTTTTCTGATTATTTCTGACTCAATGAAGGCATATCTCAGCAAGAACGTTAAAAAGCCTTGAAGTCTGCATGTAGCAACATTGTAATAATACCTAGAAGACTGACAAAGAAATTACAGCCTTAAGACGTCAGAATTAACAAATCACTTAAATCAAAAGTTAGTAAATTATGGAAACAATTGATGTCCAATGGAGAAAATTTAACAAAAACAGAAAAATTGAAGTGTGCATTGCATGAAAATATCTAATATCATTTTTTAAGAAATCTAGTATATGAAAAATTATTTGTATTAAATCATATTAGCAGTAAAAACAATCTGGCAGATGTGTTTTTACCAAACTGTAATCAAAGGATGGATTGTATAAATTTCTCAAACTAATATTTGTAAATGTGTAATATTTAAGTATAATATTATGACATATAATGTATTAAAAAGCATTGATTTAAAAGTTAATGTTAAATACAAGTAGCATATTTATATATAAATATATGGACATGAGAGGAAATTGTTGGCTTTCGATTTAATTCTCATGTCCCTTCTATAATTTACATAAATATGCAAGATGCGCGAGAACTTTTTTTTTTCATGTTCATCACAAATGAACATGAAAATTTACAGTAACACTGTCGATGATGTCATCATAAGACGTATTTGTAAATGGCATTATCGTGTTGCTGATTGGTTGTGTACTTCACATGGTACACGTATGACATTTATTTTTGTTTATAACTATTCGCTTTTGTTCATTTTTATTTTAGTGAGGTTGGTTGTTTAAATAAAAACCTTTAAAACTCTTTTTTAGCCTCATCAATGCTGATCCTTTAAAAGCAATTTTTAAAGTGGATCGTAGAGCAATGACAAAAAATATACGAATAATGTAAATTTTTTTTTAAAAAATTCCAAAATTTTTTTAAACAATCTTAATATTGTTACAAATTTTGTGTAAATAATTTGTATTTGGATGTGTAATGCATTTATATTACTCTGTTATATATTCTTCTAGAAATTCACTAATTTCAAGCTCTATGACACAGGCGCATCTTTCTGGAAGTTTCCACCAAGTCTATAAATAGAGCAGTGTTCGTTGCAATGAATCAGTATTGTTTCAACCAGCCATTAGTGAACATTGTTTTGACTAGTGATTAGCTCGGCTGTGCTTGTTAATAATCTTTTACATACATGCATTATAAACACTGATAATTGTGCTAGAGTGCTGTGTTGAAGGTGTGAAGACCTGAGATTTATTCTGTGAATAATTGCTGTTGAGTCCTGTATTTAAAGGACTGGATTTTGGATAATAAATTCTTATCGCTCTTGAAGAACTCTCTTGTACTTTGTGAGTGATTTGCATAAAATCCTCGAACCCCAATCAGCGTAACAATATTTAAGTATCTTTATGCAATTATCAAATGATACTTATGTATGATTGCAACAATCACTAACGTTCTAAGAAAACTCACCAAGTTGGCAACCCTGATTTCCCATGTGTCGCATGTGCTGAATTGGCAATCATGTGCTTCGTTTCATATGTTGTCAATAGGTTGAAATAATACAAAAGTACCTATCAAATTTGAAATTGTATCTAAATTTAACAAGTAGAATAAAAAACTTAAATTTTTCCCCAGCAATTATCCATTTAATATCTTTTAAATATTCCTAATTTACTTTTCTCAGATGGTAAATTTTTATGCAATTGAAAATCTAATTTCTAGAAGCTAAACTTTACACAAATTAATTGTCAGTCATAAAATTCTTAGGTTGATTTGTCGAATCGGCCGTCTCTCATGCCAAGTGTTTTCTCGCCAAATCTGGTAACCCTTTTGAATTTGTTTTCCAGTGAAGGAGAAGTCGTTTTTTGGCAAAATTTTGCACATGTGCAGTATATTTCTTTAATTTTAACAATTTTTACGATATCGGGGCAAGTTAGCACATGCGTAATTCGTTTTTTTTAAAAAATTTTAACAGTTTAATTCTCTAACGGCACTTTCTTGCACATGGGCAGAAAGCTTTTATTACTTTAAAAATTAACGATAATTACTAATGCGCTTCCGCAGCTCATTTATTTTTTTAACGGCCTTAGCTTCACTTGCTGCGGAAATTCCGTTAGACCAGAAGTTTTCTTTCGATTCGTTTTTTCGCTGTGGAATCATTTTCCAGGTAATATTACTCGTTTTCTACACATAAATTTTCACAGATTGCTGCAATGTCCAGGGATGCCATTAGAGAGAATCTGAATGAATGTATGAAAAATTACGATTAATACTGTGAAAGGTTTTTTATGCCTGTTGCCGGGAAAGAAAGCTGTCTTAGAATGGTACATGAAAGAAGGTTTGATTGGATCATCGTATGCATGTCCGAAATGTGGAAAAAGTATGGAATTGAGAGAAAGAATGGGTAAGAAAGTGAATGATGGTTTTTGAATGGTACTGCAGAATTCAGTCGAGTGTGAAAGACGATACCCATCATGTGTTTAGGAGTGTAAGGAAAGGGTTTAAATTAAGTAATATTGATTTGAGCACCGTTTTGTTAGTGATGCAAAAATAATGTTTTTGAAGGTGCTCTCGGAAATATGCAGTGGCACACTCGTATAATTTCAGTAGGGAACTCATCGTCATCACAAATGTCGGAAAAAGCAGAATTTTTTAAAGTGAAATTATTTCCATTTTTAAATGCCTAATTTTTGCAGCGATTCTCAGTTTCAAAACATTAAAATGCTATTTTTATATGATTTTCCTTCCACCATCTTGAATTTCATGCTCCGACGTTGCGTGTTGTGGTAGGGTTGCTATTCCAAAACACAACACGCAAAAACGCGCCAAATTGGCGATTTTTCAAAATTTGGTGGAAAGGTGGCCGATTTGACAATTTCACCAATTCTTAATTATTGCTCCTTTGAACATAATGTCATGTTTTTCCCAGTTTCAAAGGTCTCTACTTCAAAAAAGCACTTTTGGCAGTTTAAAAAAAAAAAAATTTGCCAAGTGATAAGCAATAATAAAACTCTACAAATTTTTTCAACTAAGCTTATTTTATTTACACATTTTCCAAAGTTACACAATCTATTATTAATTAAAGTAATTGTTCATTAACATACATAATTTTCATTACATTTTACCATATATAGTTGACATTATTCCATCACTGAAACATTCCTCTTCAGAAGTTTTACATGCTCTGTTATTATGGTACTTGGGTATTAGCGTCACTGCAACCAAAATTGTACCACGAGAATAGTTTTTTTTTCAAATAAAACACAAAAAAATCTTTGTGATTTTGATATCATGATGCAATTCCCGTTGCACAAATTTTGCTGTGGTGATGCTAATACATCAGTACTTTTGTTGTACTTGATGTAAAATGAGGCATATGAACATAGGTCAACTATAAATCACCTCCATAATATCAAAAACAGCTGAATAATTTACATTAACAATTCCCACATATCTCCTTGCCTCCTTAATAATACTATAGAACTAATTTTGAAAAAAAAATTTGAATGATTGTTACAAATATATGTAGTTAACTTTAAAAAATAATTATTTGAAATTTGAGAATTTAGAATACTTTGTTGAGTTGGTTTGGGTAATTTTTTAATTGGCACATCAAACAATTAAAAAAAATGTTACACACCAAAATATATTTAAATGTCATGCATTAAATACGATTCTTTTCGCTGATTTATAAATATAAATCAATTTTATTACCTTCATATTCTTGATATTAACATCTGCGATTTGATTTTCAGAATTAAGTTCATCTGCCATGCTTTAATCTGGAGTTCTTAATATTCTCGAATTCGCAGATACTACAGAAAGTTACAGTTTTAAAAATTCAATACATTTGATTCAATAAATACCGGTTGGAAAATTTAGCAGCTGTAACATTTCATTATAGCAACAAATATCCATTATTACGTTGACCTGGACAGAACGAGTCCAGGAAAGTGAATCTTGTAATCGAAAATTATATCAGAATCCAGGACGAAATGTATGATCCCCTAATTAGAAAATACTTGGCATTCGTACACTTTCCATGCATTAAGCAGTAATTGAATATTCACATCAGATTGAAATTATGGATCATAGTGCCTTGAATAATAAACATGTTACAGATTTGGGTCTCGGTAAATTCAAATAAAGACTACTGGCGCAAGGGCTCAAACATAATAATACACCAATGTATATGTCCAAATGCAGTCTTGTTTCTCCTGACTTTCTGCAAAACTTCATTGAAGTAGTGATAGCTTTTGAATGTATTGGAAGTCGTGTGTTTTTGGGAATATGATTATTTGTTCATTAATTACATTATTATTGCTATACGAGAACTATTAGTGAAGGATCTCGTAAATTTGAGAGCCATAATTAAGGGGCTCGTATGACACCAGAGCTGGCACTACTTCAACGTGAGAACTTTGAGTCTCGACAAACTTACGCCTTTCAACACAGAGGGTATTTAGTGACACCAGGGCTCGACAAGAAACACAGGCCATGAGTTCACGAAAATGACCACTTAGCTACCATCGCTATTGTGAATAAGGAAAGTAAAGCCGCATTCACACCAAGGCAGTCAGCGTCGAGCGTTGAGTGTCCAGCCAATCAGAGACTTCATCTCGGGCGAGTTCAATGGCTTTCTAATTAAAAATAACACCAAATGAAAGATTAGGATGGCATTACACATTATGAAAATAATGCAACCCCTCGTTACAGTATCCGAGTTACCATACTTCGGATACTGTATTGGATTTTCAATTATCACGTTATTCGGTTGTTCATTTGAGTCATTTTACGCACAGCTGCAACTATGTACATCCGTGATGCACAATTAAAGGAATCGCAGCAATGCATGCTTTACTGAAATTCCCATCTGCTGCAAATGAAGTCTCATGATATGGGGCGATACAGATTGTTACGCAGCAAACCCCACTTCTTGTGCTGGGTTTTCGAGTTTGCAGTATAATTCATTACTGTTATGTGCACTGTATATCCTCATGCTCGGTAGTGTGACGAAGGTAGTACAACCCTTCTCGTCAGTAAATGTATTCCTCTTGCCATGATGTTATATAATAGTATATTATGGCTTGATTTCATCCAATATGAGCACCGAGTTCTCATAAGGATAATTCAAGTCCTTACATCCACAACAGGAAGCCACAATTTTTCCTATGTCAACTTCAAAAACGTAGTTGATTGACTTCGGTATTCTCAGACGAGGATATACTAAAATATTTGATGATTTATATAAAAATTAAATTTTCAAACGTGATTTATTTATTCTTTACTTAAGTCAATGCTTCTCAAACTTTCAATAATGGTGACCCAATTTTCAATCATAATTCATAATCATCAATCATAATCTGTGCCCTCCTCATACAATAACATTGTATTGAATGAAATAAAAATTTACTTTGACGCTATAGCTACAGTACGCGACTTTGATTATAAACCATACAAACTATCACGATAAGTATCAAATTTTTGTATTTGACAAACCCATGAAAGGCACTAGTAATTATTGAACTTGTTTTTATTTTAGTATTGATAGATTAATAATCAAAAATATTAGGCAATACTAATACATTTATAAGTATATTATATCAGTGTAAGTGTGTATTTAATTTTAATTATGTTAGAATGTGTTTTGTTTTGCTTACTTTTAGTAAATTTTGATAATTTTAAATCTTTTATTTAGGACTTTTCAATATGCTCGCGCCCCCGTATAGGGATATCACGCCCGCCACACAGTTTGAGAAACGCTGACATAAGCAGAAGAAAATGAATGCTTATATTTAAAAATCTAAAGAATATTAAACAGAAAACACATACTTCACACTATATTATACTGTAAAATATGTTATTCAGAAAAAAAAACATTAAAAATACCATAATATTAAGAATAAACAAAATGACAAAATTTTTTTTTGAAACACATGGATAGTCTTATACAGTGATGCACACAAGGGGGGTTGGGGGTCCCCGGGTCCGGAACCCCCCCTATAGCCCTTGATTTTTTCGACTGATTATATAATCCTAATTATATAGTACATAAAATCCAATCAAGTATTTGTTACTAATAATTAATTTTATTAATTAATGCTAATTATGTATTCAATAATTAATATTTACTAATTTTTGTACCCGAAAATCGACAAAATCAAAAGAACATGCTGGGCGGCGTATTGGAGCATGATACGAAAATCGTAGACATTCGACCCTACCCTCCTTTCCCCATCTTTGAACAATTCCTGTTTGCGCCACTGGTTTTACATGCAAATATCAAAATAAATATTTATAATATTCATCGGATTGATAATGGAATAGGAATCAATTTTCTTGTATGTTTTGTAACATATATTATATATATCTCTCACACATTTTCCCTTAAACTTTAATTGAAATAACATCTTCAAGAACTTATCTTTTATTCATGAAAAAAGATAGAATTATAATTTTTTTCTTTTTTACCGAATGCTTTTGATATAAAGAACTATTAATGAATTTGAAGTTTTCACGACTTTTACGTCGAATTAACAGGTAATTTGTATAGGCCTCATACGATATTTTGCTTTTTAAAATATACTTGAGTTACTATTTTTACCACATTCTCCCTTTTAGAGTTAATGTATTAAATATACAGATTTTTGTGCTTTGATGCAAATTATCCGAAATACTTTAATTCGCCTACAATTATGAGATTTTCAGAAGTAAGGGATTTATATAGAAACAGATTTTTATGCAAAATATTTTAAGATTATTGCAATCGTCGAAATTTTATATTTGTTTCGGTTTTTCTTCTGATACAGTATTATATTTTATCAATGAAGCAATAGTTCTTTGTGTTTATGAAAGCTGTATTCTTACGCTGAAATATCTTCAGACACATTTTTTTGTTCTGTTCAAAAAAGTAAAATTAAGAATTAGTAAAAATTTAATCCGATCAGGTGGTCAGTCTGACACGAAACCCCCAGTGTTTAGTTCCCAAGCAAGCTTGGGGCTCATTTATCAACCTACAGAGAAGGGATGAAAGACTGAGTGTTAATATCACCCAGCCCGGGATTTGAACCCCGTACCTGTGGCGTGGAAGCGTGATGCACGACCACTCCCCAACGGGGCCAAAAAAACAAATTAAAAAAAAAAAAAAACCAAAAAAAAAAAAAAAAAAAATGCAACAGTTATGGTACACATGTATGACCGTCTATACAGCTCATCATTTGAGGGAAATTGAAAACAAAAGTTATAATGGAATTTTTAAAAAATGAGTTAATAAGGAATGAGTTAAATGAGTTAATAAGTTCCTTTTTACAATTCATCAGCTATCACAATGTGAATTTGTTTTTCAAAATAGGAATTGGTCTCACACCAGAAATGCTATTTTCAAGTCCAGTGAGTGAATATTGACGTCGCTCTGTTCAGCTACTCGAGGGCTTTGGCGACGAACCTCGAAATTTTCAACTATGGTCAAGTGACGAGGACGACACCTGAGCTGGTAACCCCCTCTCCTAGCTAACACACAAACGGGAGGACGTTTGAGCTCTCGACATATTTAACGTGCATCGCTCCCCTACACGGCAGGTCATCAGCAGTACTTGGCTAAAACTCATGACACGCCGGCTACGAGTCCGTTACCTTGACCATTAGGCTACTGCGGCCACATTTTCAAGTCCAGAGAGGAAAAGACCATATGCAATTGAAACATACACTCTATAACAAAAAACAAAACAAAAAACTACGTACCAAGAACGAGTATCCGATAGAGACAAAATTTGATAGGTAGAAAAAGTATGTACAGAGTAGAAAATGATTAAAATTTCAGAAAAATTGAATGAATAATTTCAGAGTTGCATAGTTAAAAAGTAACGACCTTAATAAGGTGCTGATCTACCTCTAGCCTGGATGCAAGCTGCCACACGACGTGATATAGAGTGATAAAGCATCGTGATGATCTCCTGCGGTAGCGGTATTTCTTGCCAGATTTGCTCCAATTGTTGGGCCAGGTCATCAACATTCCCTAGTAGATACAATCGCCTTCCCATCATATCCTAAACATGCTCGATTAGAGAGAGATCTGGCTGGCCAAGGAAGTGCTTGACAAGTTATAAGCAGGGCCGGCTTTAGCAGTTTTGCCGCCCCGGACAAAAATGGAAAATGCCGCCCCTCTTTCCATTTATATATATTATTCTTTAAGTCAAATACAAAAAAATTCGAAATTAAGGACATAATTACCAGTTATTATTTAAAACGAGCAAAATGTAAGAGAAGGAATCCTCCATTTCAGCATACCAATTTCTTCTAAAAAGAGTCTACTGATGGTGGGAATCAAAAAGATTCATATTAACTTATAGTGACTACACTCAAGACTAAAATAAAACATCTCCTGTGACTTTTTACTTAAAACTCTTATTGCCCCTTTCTCCCTTTGGATATCTGACACCGGACATTGTATGGGTGAACGGAATGTCCAATATGACCATACTCCGAGATGGAGAGAAAATTATTAGTGAAAGATGCGTAAACTTATCAAGTTTCATGATTGAACATATACTCCCGCCTCGAACTCCTTAAGTTTCAACATAAAAGAAAACTGACAGTAAACATACAGAATACAAAATAAAGAAGCAAAAAACGTAAAATTAAATATTAAATTCCCACCCAATAATGTTTCACAAAATATATAAATTTTTTTTAACAAGCAAATAAATATTATTCAAATTCGATCCAAATTCCGCCCTTAGAATTTGCCGCTCCAGGCAGGAGTCCGGTTTGTCCGGCCCTAGAGCCGCCCCTGCTATAAGACAGTTTATAGCAACACGTGCCCACATCTTGCTGAAAAATAAGAACAGGGGACTGCAAAAGGAATGGTAGCAATACAATTCTCAGAATGTCATCGACATACCGCTGTGCTGTAAGTGTGCCTCTAATGCCGACCAAAGGGGGCCGGCTGTCAAAAGAAATTGCACACCAGACCATAACTCCTGGTTGAGGGCCTGTGTGGCATGCAATAGTAAAAGCAGGATCGGCACGCGGTCGTCTCCAGACATGTCTTCGATGATGTTCAGGATGCAGCTGGAAGCGAAATTCATCGTTAAACATTATACGTCCCCAGTCAGCATGATTCCAACCTGATCGAGCCAAGCACCGCTGTAATCTGGCTCGACATAAAGCAGGCATGAGTGGCAGGTGGCGTAGAGGTCGGTACGAATGTAAATTTCGCTCCATCAGCCGTCTGTGAATGGTCATGGTGGACACTCGTGTACGGGTCGCACGTCTGATGGTTGATAACGATGAATCAAGCGCTGTGACAGCTGATCTGACAATCAATCTGTCCTCCCGATCTACTGTGGCCCTAGGTCGACCGCTACCATCACGACGATGAAATCTGTCACTGTCCACCCATTCTTGCCAGTATCTTCTAATGGCTGCACCGCATCGACCCATATGACGAGCGATTCTCCGATTTGCCCAACCTGCCTCTTTCAATCCAATGAAACAACCTTTTTTAAAGTCTGACAGTTGCTCGTAATGAGACCAAATCCTGTGGCGAGGCATTTTTTCAGTCGTTGAAAGGTATCCTAAATCGCAATGCAACAAAAACTTTGACCATCAGATTGAGGATCGCTTCTTATAGACACCTGCTGAGTGCGCAGTTCCGATGCGCTGTACCCCTCACTATTCATTCATTGGACATCCAAATTTAATCATTTGCATGTTCGGTACAAATGCCTTTGCATACGAAATTTCATTACAATTGAGCAACTCCTTCTTGGTGCGTCGCTTTTTTTTTTTTTTTTTTTTTTTTGTCATGAAGTGTATATGCATATTATCACATAATTTAATATTTATCTAACATCATAAATCAGTGGATTGTGGAGGAAAATACAAGAGGAAAAATGCTTTCTAAATGTAATGAAGCTCAAAGTTTGGCTTCAGCAGGAACAAAAATTAGAATTGTTGCAAGCAACTTCATCAGATCTTACTCAATTGAAGTTATCCCAAACTATACATGATTTAGTACAATGGCCATTGCTTAAGCGGAAGCAACCTGGTAACTAAAGTGTATTATCATTACATAATATTTTGATAGCGAAATAAAAAGGGATCCATAATATTTATGCATAGAGAGAGAAAGGCTTTACACAAAATGGAACATCCTATGCTATTGCTTTAATTATTATAGAAACTCTGAAAAAAAAAGTTCATTACTAAATGCTTTGTATTTAGTGGAGATAACGCTCTAAAAAGAATTTCGAAAGTCTTTTATGTTAGACTGGACAAAATGTATGCGCTTATGTTGATAGAAATGAGCATTATAAGCTTGGGACCAGTGGCGTAGCGTGGGATTTCGTCACCTGGGGCGACCGGAAATTTGTCGCCTCTCAATTTTAATTATTATTCAAGAAAATTAGTAAAAGCAAAAAAAAAGCAGCTTTTTAAATTTTTTTTATTGATTCAAAATGCACTTTTCGTGGTTTTTTTTTTCATAGAAAAATCTTTTATACAACTGTCAATATCAATATGTATGTCATGTTCAATTGCCAGAATAGTTAAATTTGTTTGCCTTAACGTGGACATAGTCGATCTGAGATAATTTTTGATTAATTTTAGCTTAGAGAAGCTTCTCTCGCAACTGGCATTACTGATGTGGCAGATGTTAAAAAAATTCTCAACAATATGACAATGTTTGGTAAGCCATCTTCAACTTTGGACTTAATAATATATTTTAATAAGCCCAGAGAGACGGACCTAATGCAGTGTTTCTCAAAGTGTGGGGCGCGCCCCCCTGGGGGGCGCGAGCATATCGAAAATAAAAGATTAAAAAAAAATTAATTTACTCTAATGAAGTAAGAAAATACTTTCTGACATAATAAGAAATACACATTTACACTGATAGAATTTATTAGTATTACTTCATCAAACATAAAAGCTTTCATTTCGTTACATTCATTAGCTATCTGATCCTATAAATAAATAAAAAACATCACATTTTGTTTGATTTGCTGTAATCCCACGATGAGAGATTTTTTTACTGAGTTTTCTCTTTTTAAATCTAAAATACTATTTCAGAGAAAAGACAAAACCCAGACCCAGAGATATATTCTAGGAAGATAAAAATTCATCTGTTTGACCTTCGAACTTACTGCTATGGTTTAGTTCGTTCCTTTTTTATGCCTTTATTTTTCATTTAGGGAAGTTATAAATAATGCGCCTATATGTGTGTGTGAAAGAGTTATATAACATTTCGAAAAGCAGAGAAAACATTTTGAAGGATTATTAGGCCAATATTTATTTTTTATGAGCATTTTGAAACATATAAAGCATGATGAAAAACGTTTTAAATAATTCATTTTTAGATCTTAACATTCGTAGTTTTACATTGATTAAACATTTAACCCGGGAGCGTTTGCGCGGGGTACAAACTACAAAAATTTGAACAAAATATGACAGTTTTGCTTGCAGATATTATTCCCGTAACGTTCGTGAAGAGTTTCTGTGATTTGTGTCCTTTATTAAGGTCGCGTACCTTAGAAACGTTTTAATTCGGTTCTATTGGAATTTTTCTCAAATTATCAATGAAGAAAGGTAGAAAGTAGGTAAGTATCCTTTCTCTTCGTTAAATTATTCACTGGAATTGTGATTTTTATTTTGTACAATAAAAATAATTGTTAAAAAATCTTCGACTATTACCATTAGTATCGAATGCGCGTCTGCCCCCGGGTTAAAACATTTTGAAGTCTTCTCGTTTTAAATATTAAAAATAACACAATTATTCTTTATCGGTATTTTTTACATTCTTTTTCATTATTTAACATTAATAATAAACGCTAATTTGTGAGGATTACAATTACACACACACACACAGTTCGTTTAAATCTATTTATAATATGAGCATTCATTTAAAAAAATCATTTTTTACATTTTTGTATTCATTGCCGTGCTCTTGGTTTTATTCTCCTTACAAT
Source organism: Trichonephila inaurata madagascariensis (assembly GCA_019973955.1). NCBI lineage: Eukaryota > Metazoa > Arthropoda > Arachnida > Araneae > Nephilidae > Trichonephila > Trichonephila inaurata. Next base: position 139,867 of record BMAV01004140.1, read on the forward strand.
TCCGCAAATGCTGACTAGGTGGCGTAATTGGTTTGTCGCTGGCCATCTGCACCTAAGTTTGCGGGTTCGACCCCAGCCCATGTCGGTGGATTTTCATGATGCAGAAAATCGACAGCGGTCATGAACGGCCATGTCGTATGAATATTCGGCATGTAAAAAATCCCTTGAAGTGTGCCCGTTTGGCTTGGCTACCAAAAAATTCTTAAAAGAAATTCTTAAGTTCAATTTTACATCGTCAGAGCTCAGGTATCTCCCTCTGAGGAGGAAACAGGGCATCAAAATTACTTGCGGCAATTGGTATCGCCTATTATACGGTGCCGCACTAATAAAAGTGATACCAGCTCCTGGGGAATAAGCTAGATCTGCAAAGGTAAAAAATACCAACATTTGCTATTACACGTTTAGCGCAGATGTCGGATAGTTTGACAAGACTCACGCAGACGTTCGCGAGAATGCTAATTGTGACGGATATGATAAGAGAGCAACAGTAGCGCACACACGAATTTTTCAAGGGGGGTCCGGGATTGAAAGTTCACAATTCTTGTATCATGCTATTTTTGATTTTGTCGATTTTCACAGAAACAAAACACAGTAAAAAACTAATTATTGGATAAATAATTAGCATTAATTAATAAAATTAATCATTAATAACAAATATTTAAATAAATTTTACGTATTATATACTTAGAATTATAACCAATCGGAAAAAAAGCAAGGGCTTTGGGGGGTCCTGACCCCCAGGACCCCCCTTGTGTGCGCCACTGGAGAGCAACATAGACTAGACTAATTTTCTAATGACATTTAAACTTTTAGAAATGGATGATGGAAGAAATAAATCTTTAAATAAATATCATTTTGCAATCTGTTCCAATTTAAAAATTATAGATACGAAAAATAACATGATAATTATCGTATTACTTAAAAAAAAGTAATTTGTTTAAAATATATATTACTTATAAAAGTAATTTGCTTAAAATATATATTGCTTAAAAGTAACAAATATAAAATTTAATACTTTCTTCTGAATTTGTACCGTTTATAATTAAGATCGTATGGTAGCTTTAGCGACAAAGCGCATGATTATTATGTAAGGGGGCGCGATAAAAATTATGATTGAAAATTGGGTCGCGAGTAGTGAAAGTTTGAGAAGCACTGACCTAATGAGTTCTTTTTTACAGCCTGGGTCTGTTGCAGCTGCGAAAGCTTGTAGACGTACGCGCTCTCTAAAGAAGTTGGGGAATTCTTCTTTATTAATGTCTTGAGGAGCTTGAAGTTAAGTTCGTCCATGCTCAATATCACTTCAGACCTTAAAAAAGCATATTTTTGTGCTAGATTATGCAGCTATCGGAGTCTTTCTAGAATTTCAGCAGTCACTCTGTCTATTGAAGAAAACATTGTTCTCCTCAAGTCATCTTCGTACGATAACTGAAAATCTTTACTTCCGTCGCCAAATATATGCTTCCTCCTGATTCATCTTGGGGATTCAAAAGAAATTTCAAGCTCATCACATAAACTTTTAGCATATATTAAAGCATGATCCACGAATTTCTCTCGTTTTGCTTCTAATACGGTCTGTAAAGCCCGTATTTTTTTAGCACATTGATGGATATTTAGTCCTTCTGTTTGCAAATAATTTTGAGCATCATTGACTTCACACAGTACCAGTTGCCAGAAGTCTAAGTAACATAAAAACAAATGCGATTGCATAGCGACAAATAAACTACCTGCATCTGTGCGTGTATTAAAGTTTTTACTCGTTTCCGTCAGATTCGTCGCGCGGGCGCGATATAAGATTGAAATATTTTTTGATTTTAAATATTGCGGGGCTCACCGCCGCCCCGGGCCATGGTTCCCTCTGCACCCCCTACGCTACGCCACTAAATGGGATATCTATTTAAAACTTTGTATAGCCGTTTATGTTGTTATATGTGGAATAAATTTTTCACAATGGATACTTTATAAACCTTTTAATAAACACAAACATGTATAAAGTATGAAAAAATCGTGTTAGGAGAAGGAGCACGTAGCATAAAAAGTCTGATCATCGCTGGTGGTCAGGACCGATCCTAGGGTATCAACCGCCTGCGCGTTAAGGCCTAATGTGCCACCTCTCATGAGAATTTTCCACATATTGACTAATACTTAACTTTATAAGGACATCGACCTGTTCAAGCGTAAAACATTAATAAAAATTCAAATAGACACACAAATCATTCCTTTCTTCTATATTGTTTTTAAATTGTTATTAGCGAACTTGTTGTTAAAGTTCGCTATATAGAAAAATTTACAATATACACAGTCGAACCTCTATATTGTAAATTTTTCTATATAGCGAACTTTTTCCTGGAAACTTGAACATTTTACGATTTTCTTCGTAAAATAACCTCTCTATAGCGAAGTGCATTTTCTATGTAATGAACTTTTTATTTGTGATTCAATTTTTCTTCTCCCATTTTGTAAAGTATTTCTGAAAAAATTTCAAGTTATTTTCTCTTTAACACATTTTATGATTGACATAAATCTTGAACTGATTTTATTAGATCCTAACTCACCGAGAGCAATATAGAGTTCTGGACGTTTCATCCAAGAAGTGTAACCTTCAACCCCCATAGCCCAGTTCACTTCTTGAAACATCTCCGATATCCTCTTTCGCCCTCAGTGGAGTTGTCCTGTGCTCTAATTATAAAACAATGTATGTTAAATATTATTTTTATGCTTTAAATTATATAAAATGTCCTTAAAATTCATTAATTTTAGTATAAAATTAGTTTCTTTATAATGAAAATACAGTGAATTCTTCGACATTCTTTTTTCTTGCAGTTTTTCTTTCTTTTTTGGTGGATAAGATATATAAAATAAACATATATTAATTTAAAAAAGGTGTGAATAATAACTTTTTTAATATATAGTGTTTATGATTTTAAAATTTGTTTTACACTGCGAAAAACCGGTTATCAGAACTGAGCACAAAATACTCACT
>BMAV01004142.1:14664-29339 GCA_019973955.1 Trichonephila inaurata madagascariensis
GTGACGTGGACGACACCTGAGCTGGCACCCCCCTCTCCTAACTACCACACCACACTAACGGGAGGACGTTTCAGCTCTCGACAAATTTAACGTGCATCGCTGCCCTACACGGCTGGTCTTTAATGGTACTGGGCTCGAACTCATGACAAGGCAAGCCACGGTCCGATACCTATACCATTCGGCTACCGCGGCCACAACGCAAAAGGGGTAAACGGTACCTCAAAATGGGCCTAAAAGAAAAGTTACATTGTGGATTTCTCATTTGGAAACCGTATTTAAATGTTGGAAGATCTCGTAGAAGAAACATAAATGGTTATCAGCACGTGTCGGAATTCAATAACAGCAAGATCGTAACCTATTGAAAATGCGGTTTATCGCTAATATTGCTATATTTCTTTATAGCTAATAGCAATATTGCTTTATGGCAGAGTTTCTCAAACTGTGGGGCGCACCCCACTTGGGGTGGATGATAACTCTGTGAGGGGGGCGCGAGCATTTTGAAAAGTAAAAAACAAAAGATTATTGAAAAAAGTTACTAATTTACTGAAATTAAAGAAAATACATTCTGACATAGTAAAAAATAAAATATACATTTACACTGATATAGTATGCTTATAAATGTATCAATACTACACAATGTATTTGATAATTAATTTAACAAGGCTAAGTTAAGAACAAGTTTAATAATAACCAGTGACCCCATGGTCGTGTCATATATAAAATTATATCCAAAAATTAGCATTTATCTTGATAATTTATTTGGTTTATAATTAATCATTTAACTGTCAACTTCCTTTTATTGCATTTCATAGTCTTCGGAATAATTGTATGGATAACCGTGCACAGGAAAGATCGTATTTCGGAAAGACGTATGTATACGTCCGCGGGAAAAATAATGCTTTGACTGACTGAGACGTTTGCATACGCCGGTGGCATTCAAGAAGTTTTAATCGTATTCTTGCTTTAGCATCAAAGTATAGTATAATGGATTTCAATAGATTATAATTGTATAGAGAGGGGCGCCATGAAAATTAGGATTGAATATTGGGTCGCAAATATTGAAAGTTTGAGAGCTTTATAGCTAATAGAAATATTGCTTTATAGCTAATATTGCTATTCGCATCTGTCGAAACCCTAACACTGTCATGCGAATATGGAATCGATAAGTTTAGGAGGATCATACAGAATGCCATTCAGGACCTTCATAACCAATGCCTGAGGGAATAGACATGTAGTCAGGTCGGCTTTGGCGAGAGAGAGAGTTGCATTTACATTGCACTACAAAACTGCACAAGGGCTATTGCGGCGATGGACCTCGTAATTTTGAGACATGATCAAGTGATAGGGACGACACCTGAGATGATACCTCCTCTCCTAACTTCCACACCACAATAATAGGAGGACGTTTGAGCCTCAATATCTTTAGTGTGCATTGGCACCCTCTGCACGGTGAGTCTTCAGCAGTACTAGGCTTGAACTCATGACACCCCTGGCACGAGTCCGATACCTTGACCATAAGGCTACCACGGCTTTGCCGGAACGTACAACCGTATCATGGACTGTATTCGAACAGACAGTGTATCTAGACAAGTATCCGTTCAGACAGTGTATCAAGACAAGTATCGTACAGACAGTGTATCAAGACAAGTATCGTACAGACAGTTTTTAAAAACAAGTATCCGTACAGACAGTGTAAAGACAAGTATTCGTACAGACAATGTATCTAGACAAGTATCCGTGCAGACAGTGTATCAAGACAAGTATCCATGCAGACAGTGCGACACAGTATAGAACAGCATAGTCTGTCCACACGGAAATCATTATTACGGTTTCTCCAGACATTGCTGCATAGAAAAACATGGCAATATTGGTGCGCACAACGACAAAACTGGATACAAGAGAAGCACTACATTGTATTTTCAGACCCTATTGGTTCTCAACATCATGATAGACATATCCGTGTCTGGAAGTACCGAGAAGAACGCACGTGTCCTACTTGCATACAATGTTTTTAAACAGGCCCGGCATCTGGCGTGTTGATATGGGCAGCTATTGGGTACACCATGTCAGTAATCTGAAAAGCCAGCATTACATTTCTTAGATCTTAAGGCCGGTGATTGTGACCTATCTTTGATCATTCAGAGACATCACCTTTGATCATCCTCATTACCGCATTTGATTCGACTTGTCGTGGCTTACTTCAACACAGAGGATGTTCAACTGGACCCTGTCCATAACGTTTCCCAGAACTCTCACCCACTGAAAATATCTGGTCATGGTTTGCTGAAAGACTGGGTTGCCACTGCTACCCAACCACTGCGATTGATGAAATATGGCATAAACTAGAAGCAGCAAGGAATGACTTGCCCATATCTGTCATCCAAGACCAGCCTAACTCGATGCCTGAAAGGTTAGAGCCGTTTTAGTTGCCAGAGGTGGCAGATGTGTGTTCAAATCTCAGGCACTACATACCCCAAAACTGCCCAAAAGTTTAATCATGTTTTCTTTCCTAAGTCCTATGCTGTATATAAACTTACAATAAGTAACGTTTGATAATGTTCTTTTCTTCCTGGTGTCAAGACTATAATATTTAATATTGTACAGTGTGCATATAAGGATATATATATATATATATATATATATATATATATATATATATCCATCAACTTACAAAACCATCCTTAAAAGCGAAAACTACTTTGGAAGACAAAATTAATTCCTGGTCTAACGAATATGATAGGAATATAATAAATAACGAATAACAAAACCCTCGACTTTCTTACCCATCACATTTACATAATGCACTAATTAATCAGAAAATCAATTAACCAAAACAAACGCCCAATTTTTTTAATTACAAGTCAACAACCCCAAAGAAATTAATTTTATGTAAAAAAAAAACTCAACAATTCCAAGCATCTCATTTCCATTTAGAGAAACAAATGGACCAGCCAAAGTAGAACGTAATTAATATTCTGAAAAGTGACGAGGGACTAAATTATTAACGAATCCCATTCCTTTTATACTGAATTGAAAATATAACGTGAGCGCCCCTCATTAAGTGGACTCGGCCCTCGCATATTAATGGGGCTTGTATTCCTAAACATTTGAAACGATCCCATGGAAACGACTTGAAACGAATTTCGTTTAATCATGTGTGTTTTTTAAAAGGCTGTCATTATTCACGCTTATTATTTTTCACGCACTATGCATATTTAATTAACGAGGGTTCCGCGAAGTGCCAGCTTGGAATTAAATATATCTGTAAATACATGTGTAGAATATATTTTCTATCACGTCCAACGTATAGTCAAGACTGGAGTGATTATGTAGGAAAGATAATTAAAACTTACTTTTCGCCTATCTATATCAAATTACAATTCAGATTCTGGTACTTATATATCATTGAAATTTTAAAAGGTGTGACTTTTGGGACGAAACTCACTCTTTATTAATGTACACAGACACCAGTGCAATATGTCGGATACGCACGCTATTTATATTGAGTCCCAGTTGGAGAAATGATATGTAAAATTTCAATATACGTTACAGTCGAAATTAAACTATGGACAGTTTTACGTTTTTGGTGTTGATTTAAGGAATATATAAATGCCAAGAGTTATAAAAAATTAATTATATATATGTGTGTGTGTATTTTCTAATTTTATTTTATCCTAAATCAGAATTGTACACAGCTTAAAGAGTTTTCTATTAAAGCTGGTTCAAAATTTAAACTTTATTTTTAAAGTACAGGGTGATTATAATTAAAAACCCACTTTCAAAATGCTGTAAAAAAGGATCAATGATCAGAATGTTTGTGTGTGTGACTGCAAATTTAAACTTAATATACTTGAATAAGGGGGAAAGGTATTGCATAAAAAAGCTTCGTGTATCAATAAATGGTACCGAACCTATTTTTTCCATTCAATGTGGTAGACTTTCCGAGTGGAGGATAGTCTTTTTACTAAAAGTGTCATTTTTTTCGTTAAAAAAAACATTTGATTTAATGGGCACATTGAACAGTATATTTGATTTAATGGGCACATTGAACAGTACATTTGATTTAATGGGCAACTCATGCCAAAGCCGTCGTAATTCGATTCAAAATGGCCCGTGTAGCCGAATCCATTTTCGTGATACCGCTTACAGTGCTATCTATTGACACACTTTGGAACTTTTTTTCTAATGACATACCGTTTCCTTCTTTTTCAAGTATATTCTGTTCAAATTTGAAGTCATCCAACCAGTGGGTTTTTTATAGCATTTTCAAAGAAAGACTTTAATTATAATCACCTGTACTTATGAAATTTGGTATGCACTGTTTTTAATGCTTTAATAAAAATACTAAACCAAAATTATGGTCATCAATGATAGAAAATTATGACTTAATTTCTTTTTTTTCATGCATTTATATTTAAACTTATTTTTGACTTTAAAGCCCCTTTTCTACTTCTCTTGAACGTAATGTTAATTCTACGGAAATTCTATTCTCCTCCTCACACCTACAAATATATTGAAATTATATACATATTTTTGAATTCAATAAAATATACTGAAAGATCAAAAATTAATGAAGGCTTCTATAGTATAATTGTGCTTTTTATCCGATTTTTCTCCCAATATTTTTGAGTGTACTTTAATTATTCATTTTTGTGGGTTTTAAAGGTCCTTAAAATATATTCTAAAGTATTTTCAAACATCGAAGAAAAAATATGACTGCAGTGAAGAACTTTCATTTATTTTGCATTTTTGGATATACTTTATTGCACTGAAATTGATGCATTAGTCTACGTGTAAGAAGGAAGGTAGAGTTTTCACAGGATTATCACCATCTATTTAATTTAATCCGTCAAATGAAAGAATTTTTTTTTTTGAGTATTCAACTCCTAATCCATATATTTCTACTACAATGGGCTTGGTCATTTTTAAATTGTATTAAAAGTAAAGTTATTACGTTTCATAATACTGGGGCTAAATATTTTTAATATAAATTATTTGAAGATTTTTAACTAAAAGATCTCTTTCTCTTTATTTCTCTGCCTCTCTTTCTTTCTATCTTGCTCTCTCTCTCTCTCTCTCTCTTTGTGTCTATCTCTTTCCCTGCGTCTCTCATTTTTCTCTGTATCTGTCTCTCTACCTTTCTCTGTATCTCTCCCTCTCTCTTTCTCTCTGTGTCTATCTCTCTATCTTTTTCTGTGTCTATCTCTTTCTGTCACTCTCTCTTTATTTCTCTGTCTCTCTCCACAGGGAGGGAGAGATCGAAGAGAGAATCAAAGATCAAATCAAAATAAAACTATTTACGATCCGCGAGAAAAAAAAAGTACTTCAAAGCCTTGAAAACATACTTCAAAAATTAAAATTTTGAAGGAATTGTAAATCTTATCCAATGTTTATATCTTTCAGTCTCTGCTAAAAAACTCTTTACTTAAAAACATTTCGAGACTCATTCATTACTTTTATGTATCATCATTTATTTTAAGATTTGTAAATTACATTCTCATTTAGTTGATTTTTCTCAACCGAAATAATAATTTATTAACTTTTCGTTATGTTTATTTAAAAAAAATCAAATATGGTTTTGTTCTCCTCAGGTTGTTCTTCTGCTCCTTCTATCCCATGGCGGCTGGAATGGACCCTCAGTCACTTTACTTTCTTGTACTTCTGAATCCTCCAAGCTCGTCAGAGATGTCGTCCAAAAGGTAACATTTACAGTATCTCGTTAAAAAATAATTGTACCGTAAAAAAGAGCACAAGCACATTTACTTCTGTACAGCCAAGAAATAAAAAGAAAAATTAACTTCATCATGTACTACATATTGTGACATCTCTCGCGTTCTCCTTCTAACATAACCCCTACGTTCTTTGACGGCCACGATTAATGGCAAAACTTTTCCAACCCAAATCCAAGAAGTAAAACGAAGCATAGATGCAAATAAGATAACCTTTGAAAGGATAGAAAGTTTAGTGAGCAATAATGGCAATTTAGAGAAAGCTCAGTTCGGAAATGAAAAAGTGTGGATCGACGGTTTAGAATCAAGACGCCCACCTCGCTAATCTATACAAGGTGCATACTATTGCACACGAGCCCATCATCTACCTGAAAGTAATTGAATCATTGAGTATTCAACCAAGGTAGGGAGAATATATTCTGAACGCTAGTATATTATTGAAACGAGATTAGGCAGATCTAATATATTTATATTGATAAGTGATCTAATTGCGCGATCTGAGTTAGTTAAAACGGCGTACTTTGGTTTATTCTCACTTAATATAAGTTTGTTCGATAGCTAAGTAATTTAAGTTAAATTCTTAATAAAAGTCATATTAAGAATTATAGAATGTCTCATCTCATTCCGATAATCCCACACCTCTAACTTACGCGGAAACCCCAAGACATAGCTATCGACAGATGGCTATGTCGCAATATATAAAAAAATAAAGCAAACGGATATCTTCAAATTTTAAATGGTAAATTCTGCTGTCTAGAGAAATTATTTCGATACGTTCCTGAGTTTCATACTTATTTTTTTTTATTTCACTATGTAACGTTGAAAATTTAGTTATTCTTTGTAGTTCTACATGTTCCATTTCAGTTGGAAGTATGGTAATAATGGTATTATTTTTGGAATTTTTCTTTTTCATTTTTAAATTAAATTAAATATTTCAGATATTTGTCGCGTATATACATATGGATACTGTTGGATATTAGACAAGAATGTGATACTTCTAAAAATTATTCTAAATCTTCTAAACCAAAATATCTCACGATAATTGTACTTTTGAAATTTACTGTTTTCAATAAATAAGAATTTTTTTTACTTTACTCGAAAGATAACGCCGATAAAATACCTTAACCGTAATAAAATGGCTTAAAAATATGTTTTTACTCAAAACGTAATAGATCTTGTTTCAAATCGAAATTAAATTACGGTGTACAAGTTCAACTGTGATATGCGTAACGTATACATATTTAAAATAGTTATAGGAGATTTTATATTAATGAAATATACTTGCTCGGAATATTTCGTATATGGGCTGGATTTCTATTTTCTCCAAGAATGAGATCTAATTGAAGCAATATATTATTTTTCTGACAAAAATGTGTATTGATGCAGGAAAATAATTTGGAAATATCACTGGGGAAAATCCTTTATTTTAGTAAAAAATACAGATATCAAATTTCAAATTTGGTAGTTTTCTGGGCAATTTCTAGAGATTAACTATTTCCAAAGAACATTATTTTAGTGTTTCAGAATTTATATGCTGATATATTATAATATACGAAATAGTTATAATGTAATAGTTACATAAAAACTGAAAAGTATTCATTTTATAATTATATAAAATAAAAAAAGTTTAAAAAATATATATTTATTTCTAATACGCCGAAAATATTTCATTACGTTCATAAATATTATGTTTCGGGAATATTTCTTTCTTTAAAAGGTTATGGTAGTTTTCCATTTCATTCTGCGAAAACTGCTATTTCATATTCATTTTTTACCTCTGCCACTTTTCATCTTTCACGACGTTTTAAATCGATATTAATTTTAGTTTTATTTTAATGTACCAACACTCTCATTAAAATTTAAAAATTAATAATTTTATTTTAACACTAAGGAATCTTATTTTCTAAAAAATACTGTTTATTTTTTTTTTTATTTAATGGCTTTGTTAAAATAAATTCGGTAACTTTCTTAATCAAATCTTGTATGTACTTTTTGGTGCATTTTATTAATAATTCTAACACATTATTTCTCCTTTTTTTCGTAAAGTATTCTTATTACTTATTCCATTAAGTATCACGAAAGTTTATTACAAACGTTTTTTATTTGCGCATCAAGGATTATTTTTTAAAGAAACATTTATAAGCTCTAACTATAATTCCAGAAAATCTAATTTAACAGAATAAAAAATATCCATTCCAGAATAAAAATATCTAACTTAATTATAAAGAATAATATAAATATATATATTTTGACATATTATGAGTTCGAAAAAAGTAAAAGTTAATCTCCCAGCAAAAAATATTTCAGTAATAAATCATAAAAATGCATAGAGAAATCAAAATATTGATCAATAACATTGAATTTGAACATACAGACATTAATGAATTCCATTCAAAAATTTACCTCACGCACATCTCAATAAAAAAATTAAAATATAAATATGTATGTAAACATTTAAATATTTAAGAAATGATCTTTAAAAGCGTGCTGCTAAAATATTAAATAATCATCTTTTTCGTGAAACAACTTTTTTACTCTTTTAATGGACCTTTCTTAAATTGTCTAAAAAAATAAACAAATAAATAGTTTAGACCATGATAGAAAACTTAAATTACTCACTTTATAAATTAAGTGAAATTTTTTTCTGAAGTTTTATTTATTAAATAAAGTTGTGGAAGAATCGAAAAATTGTTTCCTCCCTAACAACAACTTATTAAATCTATTAAAAGCGTTTTTCATTACTTAAAAGCGAAATATAATCTGAAATGCTTGTCATCAAAAAGATTAAACCAGAATTCACTTGAATGTTTTTTCGCGTTAAGTGCGGAAAAACTTGTGTAATAACCCTATGAGCTATAAATAAAATCATATATTTGACTTAAAAAGAAATCCGATTATAATCTAAACCAGGGGTGGTCAACTTGTTTTGGCTCGAGGGTCACATTGTGGGGACAGAAGGTACTGGAAAGGGGGGGCACACCTTTTTAAAATGTTTGCATTTATTATAAAAATCAATAAATATGTTAAATGAAATAGGGGCAGTTTTATTCGATTTATTTATTGTACTAATTTTATGCATCTATAGCTGAAAGAGCATTTAAAACAGGGTGTCCGGGCTTAAAATATCCAAAAGATGGCTTATTATTACGGAACTACCCATTTGAATGTAATAAACTGTTCATCCGTGGATTGGAACCCCGAGAGTTTTTGGGTCTAGTCCGATCGGCCGCACGTGCGCGCTTTATTTTGCAATCGCAGACGATAAACTTGTTACACTGATTTCATTAGTAAAGATGTGGATGCCAGACCAAAAGGTGCAGCGCGTACTTTGGATAACGGAATTTAAATCAGTCACGCGTGTACATCTCCATGTTCGAAAAGAATGGAATGTCAATCCTCCGACATCAAAATCTATCTACCAATGGGACGGAAGCTTTGGTATCTCAAACTGGAAAGTATCCTTAAGTTTTCATGATAGAAGACACTGTTGATCGTAAGCGTACTTCACGATCCTGTAGGAGTCCTGATAAATAAATTAGACAAGTCAGTAGCGACATTCCATTTTGTTCCAACACGTCGCTGAACATGCGTAACTGATTTAAATTTTGTTAACCAAAGTACGCACTGCACCTTTCGCTGCGGCGTCTACATCTTTACTAATGAAATCAGTATAACAAGTGTATCGTCTGCGACTGCCGAATAATGTGCGCACGACGTGCGGCCGATCGGATTAGACCCAAAATTCTCGGAGGGGTTTATTACATTCTGATGGGTAGTTCCGTAATAATAAGTCATAACTTTTGGGTACTCTAAGCCCGGACACCCTGTTCTGAAAGAGAAAAATGCAACCTATCACCCTTTTCTACATTTTTTTTTTAAATTAAGAATGCTTGTTAAAATTCTCATCACAGCCCCTGAAAGTTCATATCAGCCAACTGGTATCTATATTTACTTTTGTTGATCTTCATTCAAGGAGAAACTTTGCTCTCACCCAAATATATATCGAAAAAAATATAAAAAACGATTTCCCAGCAAATGTCTTCATACATGGAAATTTTTCAGCGGACAAGGATTTGTAAAAGTAAATTAAGGCCTTGGCATTAGACATTTGCTACAGACTGCTACCTGACTGCTAGTCGATAAGTTGAAGCAGCAGCTCCTCAGGTACTGTATCAATATCAGCAGTAATGGGATAAAATAGCAAATTGTACTAAGGTGCAATTTTTTAAAAATCCTAAGAACTTCTTGTAATCTCGTCCTTCAAACTCTGCGAATGATCCCTAATCTTGTAGAAACACTTTTAGTTACTTTGTCTTTCTAATAAAGGAATTCTGTTTTCCTAATAGGGGAAAATAAGAGACGAATCTTTGAGGATGCGCATGGGACAGAAATCTCGGTTCAAAGCGAATTTTCTAACTGTCTTGGTGGGCCGCAAAGAAACTCTTTGCCGGTCACTAGTTGTCCACCCCTGATCTAAAACCAAAAATTATTTGGCATTTAAAAATGAATTGAGGTGAAGTAGATTGAAAATCAATTGGAAAAAATGTATGTTTCTTTGACTAACTAATGAGTGAAGTAATTTTTGCTGGTGTTTAACATATCCAGTAATCAGTTAAAGAGAGAGGGGGGAATTAATGAGATAGTTAATCAATAAACAAAATTATTTAACAAACTGTAATTTCTCTTTCTCTAATTAACGAAGTTATATAGCCACAGTAATACATAAACATGCACTTGGGCTTAGAACTATGATTTCAGGGTTAAATAATTGCTTAAATTACCAACATTCCTCTATTTATGCCTATATTTAAGAACAGAAATGAAATTTAGAAGAGAGAAAATACAATAAAAAATGATGCAAATTTTTCATTCGTATAGTATTTTTTTCAAACATCAAGTTCATTTTAAATGAAAGCAGACGAGAATTTAACGTAAATGTAATTGAAAAATAACTAGTTGGTAAATAATGTGGATATCAGAAACAACAACCCCTTTGTTGACTTAAAGAATTGAAATGGCTTTTTTGAATATCTTTAAATCATAAACAAATCTAGAGAACTTAATGGAGCAGTTCTTAAGCCTCTGGCGGCTACCAGCGTCTTTCTAGGGGGACTTCAAAGATCTCTGAATTAATGTTCAGATTCCCTTATTTTATGGACTCTGAAAGGCTTCGTGAAAAAATTGAAAGAAATGTGCCATCCTAGACTAGATCACTAAAAAGCTCCCAATGAAAAAACTCTACTAGAACATATATTTCGATCAAGAATATTAAATCAGTTTTTTATTGTTTTCGGCTACATAGTTACGCTAAAAGTTTTCTAGTATATATACTCTGAAAGTACTGATGCCTTTCCAAACTACTTATTTTTGTGAAAAAAATATTGTTTCAGCTCTCTTTTATCTTAAAAATAAGTACAGAAACTATCTGGAAAGCTTAGAACCGGTATTGAAAACTGCAGATTTCAAATATTACTCCTAGTATAACAACATGTGTAAAATAAATGATGTCCCATCCTTCTCATTAAAATTGATAATGTATACAGTTAATAACATTATTTAAAAATAGTATTTTGTAATATTTTTAATTAGATTTTTACTGTTTTCTTAAATGAAAAAAAAAAGAAAAGTTAAAATTTTTTTTGTATAAGTAGCAGAGACAATCTTATGTTTATTGAAGAACCTTTAAATCATTCAGCCATGTGTTGGGGGTCAAAGAGGGGTGTTAAAGTTTGAGGATGAGTCCGTGATGTCGGGTTGATACATAATCAGTCGCCATGATGATAGAAAGTTTAAGGTATCCAACTACGTTCGGAACCGTGATTTTGCAAAAGCGTATAAATGGATAATATTTATGATATTTAGCGTCAATTAGATTAGAAAATGTATATAAAATTGTTTTAAGAATAGTATTACAATAAAAAATTATTTAAGTACAATGTTTTGACAAAAAATGAACATAAAATGACCCATTTTCAAAATATTCTCCTTTTGTGAAAAATGCTTCCATTATAATAATATTTTGCCTATCTATAGCTCAGACCTCTGTACAGAGGCTCAATTAGAACTTTTGAAATATATAACTTAGAAGTGGGTTTATCCATGTTTTACGACAACAGAGGGGAGACATTTTAAGAAAAAAAACGCCGATAATTATTTCAATGGGTTGTAACTCTGAAAACAATGTGAATTTTTCAAAAATCATAGTTGTGCCTCTGTACAGAGATCTGAGCTATATACAGGCAAAATATATATAGATATATTACTATAATAGAAGCATTTTTCACAAAAGAATAACCTTTTTTCAAAATGTTCTTCTAAGTTAATTTTATGCCGAAATATTGTATTTAAATATTTTTTTTGTCAAAATGCCCTTAAAACAATTTTATACATGTATTCTAATCTAAGTGACATTAAATATCATGAAAATTATCCATTTATGTGCTTTTTTAAAATCATGGTTCCGAACGTAGTCTGATACCTTAAAAACCGCTGATATTTTCTTCCCTGTAAGAATCATACTATAGAGGGAAAACTACTTTTACAGATGTGCAAAAAAAGAAGGGGTAAAATTATTCATCATACTTGCTCTGAAATTTGGGTTATCACCTCTGAATCTTAAGAGTAAGTTTTCTTAGCGGGAGTATTGAATTTAGTTGACAAATAAATCAGTAGCAATTCCAGGAAGCAAGACGCACATCATTCTTTTATACTGATTAGTTCGATTTTGGAGCGAAGAATTTTAAATTTTCCTACGCTTGTTGCCCAAAGATTTGCTGCTTTCTTCCCAAAAATTATATTTTCATATAATTCATTAATACTGTATTCCAGAAACGGGTATTTGTTTTGGTTTGACGGCCACACTGTGGAAACGAAAAGGCGCCCTTTTAAAATGATTACATTCATTAGTTAACTTTGCATCAAGGTAAAGGTATAAATTGAACCACATATATAAAAATCAATAAATATGTTAAATAAAATAGTGGTAGTGTTATTCAATTTATTTATTATGTTAAATTCATATAATCTACAGCTGTTTGCTCTTTTTATTCTAAAATCAATTTAATGAGTTAATTCAGGAGTGAGATTACCAGTCAAAATTTTCATCACAGCCTGCAAGTTAATGTCAGCCAACTTATATCTATATTTTCTCTTGTTGATCTTCATGCAAGGAAAACTTTGCTTACAAATATTAACAAAATTAAACTCAGTGGCGCAATTGACAAAGGAGGACCAAGGTCTACGTGCCCATCTCAGTTTTCATGACCTCGGTGCATGAGCAGGTGTATCGGCCAGGTGATCAGTCTGACGTGAAACCCCCAGTGTTTCGTTTCCAAGAACAAGATCGGTACTTATTTTATGGACCCATTGAAATGGTTAATTGCTGAGTCGACCTCTGGACTTCACTTACAAATATAAGTCGACCTTAATACAGAGAGTTATTATCTGTCCATTTGGTTTTCTGTCTTCTTTCTTCTCTAATCTGTCTATTTAGTTTGGGCTGCAAAAAAGCTCTTTCTAGGCCCCATGTGGCTCACGGGCCTCCATTTGTTTCCCCCTACTATATACTAATTTATTAAAATTATAAAGCCATCATAAAGCTGTTAAACAATTTTGTTTTCATGCATCAAGAACTTTTAATAAGAACATCATGAACTTAATTTTGTGACGGGTCTATCCGTGATCTTTCCTCTAATAGTCCTTTTGGGGAATATGGGGTCTTTAAAAATTATTTTATTATAAAGCTTTCTCACGAAGAAGAAAACGTGATCATGCAAGTTAAGACTAGTATATAACGTCTAAGCTTTCAGGTTAGAAAAAGAGAGAGTAGACTGCTAGCGGAGCAGTGATTAATCAAGCTAAAGTGAGGCCCAGAATTTAGTAGCTGATAATTATTATATGTAAATGGACGATCTGTCACTTAAGATTTAATCTAGATTAGGCAGCTAAGAAGTCAAAACTATTGAATTGACGTAAGTGTTTTAAATATTTAAAGTCTTCTCATATCTCGTGTACCTCATTAATTGTCTTCATGTTTAATAATTGGGTGCATCTCTTAACTTTGGTTGATTGAATTGGTATTGTGCTTAGTACTGTGAATAAATTGAGTTGTTTTGAATATGGCTAGTTTTCCTTCCATTTCTCTCACACTTTTAGTCGCGTCGGCAAGACCTTTACAATTTCTACACGGGTACACTCTTCTAATATTGCATAATATTGCGTATTCAAAGCAAATTTTTCATTGGCAGCCAAATTGAATTCCAGCAAATTTCTTTTCAATAAATAACTTAGAAAATTAGAACTATTAGAAGGAAATCAAAATAAAAAGGTATAGTTATAGATGCTATAAACATAAATTATATTAATAAAACATTATTAATGGCTTATTCATCTGGATTCCATTCCAATACACACAAACCATTTGAGTGCTTTTCGCTTTTAACTATCGCAAGCCATTTACAGTCATTCTTTATCACTCCACGTAATGGCATTTCATAAAATTGAAAAGAAAACATTAATGTTTTTTCGTTACCCCCCAACGCTAGAGAGCCACAGAAATTTACGATTTTGTATAATAAATTACGGGAATGTCCGAAATCATTATCCCGGAGAGGGCCTGCTCCTTGCCGATTTCAAAGCATTTTTGCAATCTCCGAATGCAATCAATTGTTATTTATGTTTCATTGTATATCTGGAAAACAAGGTCGTTCCTTTGTCCGCAGATCGCTCAAAATGTCCAACAAATTACTGCGGGCACGAGTTAAATGAAAAGCTCTGTCAATGAAATTACAGAGTGGTAGTATGTCTCTGCTAATGGAAAAAGTTGTACTCAGACATATTTCATCTAGCGGCTCGGCAACTTAAAGGTTGGAGGAGAACACTGGAAATTGCAATTGGAAACAACAGTGATTTAAGTCGGAATTCTTAAGACAAATGAATTGATCAGGA
>BMAV01004142.1:31974-43662 GCA_019973955.1 Trichonephila inaurata madagascariensis
GCTAAATTCATGAGAAATTATATACATCAGTGGGAAACTTGTTAATTTTATAAAATTTCTAAGAAAGAAACTCAAATATTACTGAAGCAAAGAAAAAATCATAGCAAATGTTTTTATTACAACTAGTAATACCCACATTCATTTAATCTTATAATGTGTGGCAAAGAAATTGTTATTCCCAGTTAGCACTGAATTTTCACATAAGTTTAATATTTTTCGTCGAAAAAAAGACTAAAAATAGTCTGCCAGTATTTCAGTATCATGAAAATTGTTCATCAAAATGTTTCTGCTGATTAGAGATAGAAAAAATCGCAAAGAAACTTAAAAAATTTAAATCATTATTTACTGGAGATTATTTCATACTCACTCCACAAAATTAAAAATCTTTTTAAAAACAACCGATGTAATCCTTTATATGTTCAATTATTATATTACTCTATTTTTCCCAAGTATAAATTTTTAAACAGTATACATCCTAAAATTAGTTACTATATCTTTATTTTTAGTTATTGGTATTTGTGCTTTTTTATTGGTTACAAATATAATTCTAATTAGAATCAGGAGGAAATTGGAAAACGGACACAAAAAAAAAATAATTATCATTTCTTCATTAATTATTGTACTCCTTCAACTCAACACATTAATTAAGAGTAAGACTCACTAAAAATCTTTGTGGCCACAATAGCCGAGTGGTCAAGGTATCGGATCGTGGCTGGCCTTATCACGAGTTCGAGCTCAGTACCACTAGAGACCCGCCGTGTAGGGGAGCGATGTACGTTAAATCTGTCGAGAGCTCAAACGTCCTTCCGTTGGTGTGGTAGTTAGGAGAGAGGGTTCCAGCTCAGGTGTCATCCACGTCATGTGACCATGGTTCAAAATGACGTGGTACGTCGCTAAAAGCCCCCGTGTAGCAGCTGAACATTGCGACGTTAATATATATATTCACTCACTCACTAAAAATCTTTAATCTCATTTAACATGACATGCTTTGGAAAAATTTTCTCAAAAATCCAATTCCTTGATTGCAGAAATGATAAGAAATTTCTTGCAACATCCGGAAAGGGAGAAAATTACTAATTTTTTAAACCCATACTGCCAAA
Source organism: Trichonephila inaurata madagascariensis (assembly GCA_019973955.1). Lineage (NCBI taxonomy): Eukaryota > Metazoa > Arthropoda > Arachnida > Araneae > Nephilidae > Trichonephila > Trichonephila inaurata. The sequence goes on from BMAV01004142.1 coordinate 33,075, forward strand.
GCTCCTTCAACGAATTAAAAACTATTTGCTAAAACAAACACCACTTTCACTCTTACCAGCTAAAATAAAAACTAGCATCTCTCCATCTGATAAACAGAAAAATATAAGGAACTGGCATTAAAAGTGAAATGCATTTATTTATATAAATGGCGCATTCCAATTCTTCGCAACGAAAATGGCTAATTTTGCTTTTGGCCCTTTATTATTTTTTTTCCAGCGCTATGACTCAATATGCATTTAAATGAAAATTCACCCGGAGAGTTTTCACAAAGAATTCAATTTACCAATTCAGAAGAAAGCATCAAAGAAAGAAATTTATGCTTTTCTTTTCTCTTCCATTGTGATTACAAACAGTTTATTTCTCGAAATTCTGAGACAGAGGGTTAAGATTATGCGTATAACTTTTTGCTTCAAATGACGCTTTTTAAACACTTTTTCGGAGTTAAATCTACATTTGTTCCGTTCGTAAAAAGAACTTTATTACATTTTTATAGATAATAGATTTAATTAAAAACTATTCTCCGAAATGCGACGTTTTCGAAAGAGAGACTGTTTTTATATGTGTAAATTTAATTCACTAAAAGAATTAATGAGATTATTTAAACTACGCTTTGAAAAGATAGCGCAGTAATATAATTTAACTTAAGGACTGTTTTAAAATGTTCTAAAAGTTTTGTTGTGTTTTTTTTTAACTCTGCTTTTCCTAATTTTCTGAAAAAAAAAAACAGATCAGAAGTATTTTTTCAGCCCCTGCATCTTCTAACATGTAATGATATCTGAAACATTAAGAATTATTCCAAATTGTTTAAAGCAGTGAATTAAGTAAACATTTATTCAAAATACATTCAGCAGTAATTTTGAAACGTTTCGAATGTGTTCTCGTGGGGGTGTATATCGTTTTTCTTATTTAAGTTAGAGTATTATTACGTACCTCTTGTTTTGAGCGTTTCTTTTTTTTAACAAGTTTAGTGAATTTAATCACAATTTTTTTTTATCTTTCATCTTATGTGAAATATAAAATGCAATTCTTTTTAACTAAAGATAAGAAGAAGTGTAACGTTGCATAAATTTCAATAATCTCCCAAATGAAAATTTTATATATACTCACTCAATGATCAATAAAAAAAATGAAAAATATTATACTGAGAAAAGTTCAACTTGGTTTAAATGTCCTGTAAATATCTTGGAAAACAAAAATATTTATGTGTTAAAAGGTATGTATAATTGTAATCAGTGACTTAATGGACTTAATTCTCATATGTTAAACATCTTTTTCGAAATTATTATAAAAATGAATTGGAAAGAATACAAAAACAGAAATTATCATAATCTTTTCAGCGCAAATCTGTAACAATCATATTTGGCTATTGCAGTTTTTTCAAAATTAATATTTTAATATTAGTACTTAGATAGTTTTGATTCTTGATTAAATTTTCAATGGAACCAACAACAATCAATGCAAAAATTGGCTCTTGTCATAGTTAATCTAGAGCCCGAATTTCGATGCTATATCCAAAAGGTAGTTCATTTTCTCTTCAATGTTTTCAGAATGAGTGATTGTCATCCATATAAACAAGAATAATTCCATCGTGTAGTAAATCTCTCACAATGTTGGATCAAAAACATAAAAACATAATCAAAAACATAATGTTGAAAAACTAAAAGAGTTAAAAACAAAATTTAAACGCGGCAAAATTAAACTCGAAAAGTCCTTGATAAGTAATAAATGTGGTGTATTTCTTATTGGTTTTATCGATAGAGGCATGAAAAAGAAATTTTGAAGATCAAGAGTGGAGAAATTTTCGGCTGAATGAAGTTTGTCACAATGATGTCTTCAATAAGTACGAGAAATTGATCTTTTGAAATTTTCATATTTAATTTGCGATAATCTACACAAAGGAACGTAGATCCATTTTTCTTTATCAATACGGATAATCGGAGGACTTCGGTTGTATAATTTTGTTGTCCAGCTACTTTTGAATATATTTACTAAGGCTCTGTTTTCTAGGAATGTGAAAATCGACGGGGTTGTGGTGAACTACAGGTATATTGTATGATCTTTACCTTAGTATCAGTGGTTTCAGTTTTATTTAGTTTATAATTATGTAAAAGATGAAGTATTTGTGCATAAAATTCGGATGTAATGTATTGTAACTGAAACTAGTAATCTGACTCAGAAACATCAAGTACATCAATTAAGTTCTCTTTTTGTTTTGGATAATAATTTGATACCCTTTGCTTTTATTTTAAATGCACCCTGTTTCAAAATATCCTTCCCAATTATTACATCAAAGTTAATAAGCGAGTTATGAATAGCTCATATATCTATCTGAAAATTGTTATCTTTGATATCAATAGTGACCTTAAATAAACTAAAGGGTTAAATTGGACGCTTACCAGAAACAGTTTTATTTTCGCGGAATTCTACAATGGTTATTCAAGAATTTAATAAATACTTTCAACTACTAATATTACGGCATATACCGATGTTAATAAAAGAGAGAGAGAGAGAATCAAAGTTAGGATTATCAATTTTAACATTTTTATGCACTTCAAGTTTTAAATGGACAGTAGCGAGTTCGTTTACGATTTCAGTTTTAACTTCGGGTTTGTCATCAATACAGGGCTGCGGTAGCCCAGTGATCAAGGTATCGGATCATGGCAGGCACGTTATGAGTTCAAGCCCAGTACCACTAAAGACCCGCCGTGTAGGGCAGCGATGCAAGTTAAATCTGTCGAGAGCTGAAACGTCCTCCCTTTGGTGTGGTGTGGTAGTTAGGAGAGGGGTGTGCCAGCTCAGGTGTCGTCCACGTCACTTGACCATGGTTCAAAATTACGTGGTTCGTCGCCAAAAACCCTCGTGTAGCTGAACATTGCGAAGTTAATATTCATTCACTGGCATTCATTGTCATCAATACATTAAGAACTGTTACTTCCACATGGAGAAAATTGAATACCTTTATTTTTATGAAAACACTCATTAAGACTGATAGCTAAATAAAACCCACAATTATGGCAACCGATGCGTATATCATATGCATCTACAGTAATATTAAATTTACCTCTACTCTGAAATTTATTGTCAAAGTGCGTAACATTTTTATATTAGTTATTGGAGTATCATTTTTCCGCACGTTTGAGCGTTTATCATTATTAAAACTTTTAAAATAGAACATTGATTTATTTTAAATAAACATTTTTTTCATTAACCTTCAACTTTTTTTTAAAAATTTAGAAATATTTTTGGATGCATGTAAAATTAGTTAGTAGCGTTTAGAATCAAGCACACCATTTATGCAATGATCAATAATTGAGATTAGTCATTCATTAGAAAAATTCCTTTTCAAGCCCAATTTCACGCATAGTCAAAAAATATTCTAACAATGTATCATTCGATTACAATCTGCGTTTCTTAATATACATCAAAAGAACTTATGTGTTCTGAAAATACTGGGTGATCTGAAACTTAATGCGTTTTTCCAAGCCAAAAATGAAAAAAAAAATTGTGTAAAGTTTGCATAAAAGCCTTTGAAAAATTAATAATAATCGCTTGACATACAAATAATTTTTTTAGCTTCAGTAATGCTTGAAATAAAAAAAAAAGCTACGTTTTTTCAATATCACAAATAAAAATGAATTTAATAGTTATCAATTCTCGGATGCATAATGAAAATAATCTCTCAAAAGAAAAATCTTTCTTATCATTTTTGGAATTTGGCAGTTCTACAGCTCGCGGACATTGAATGCTTGGGTAAAAGTAAAGGTCAAACGCAACTGTTGACTAAACTATGTCAGACTGCACAGTATAATACCGCACAACTTACGCTACCCCCACTTACGCGAACCCGGAATTACGCGATTTTCAAATCTTGTTAATTCGCCCTTTGTTTGAGCGCTACACACCTCGATTACTCACTCCCTGCTTCATGTTTAGCTATTGTTACGTAGATCCGGGTTCCAGGATTTTATGCAAAACAATCACAAAGAACAATAAACAGTTCTTCAAGAGCGATACGAATTTATTAACAAAAATCCAATCCTTTAAATACATGATTCAGCAGCAATATTCACAGAGTAAATCTCCGAAGGTCTTCACACCTTAAACAGCACTCAAACACAATTATCCGTGTGTAAAATACACGTATGTAAAAGATTATTCACAAGCACAGCCGAGCTAATCGCTAGTCAAAACAATCCTCACTACTCGCTGGTTTAATCAAGACTGATCGCCGTACCGGCGAGCATCTTTATTTATAGGCGCGACAGAAACTTCCAGAAATATAACCGCGCGTGTCATTGAACGTGACACTAGTGGAGAGATCCACTACTTTCTAGAAGATTCCAGAGGGTTCCGAACTCGCCAACATGGTCGCCAATGACGCCAAAATGGTCGCCAAAATTGCCAACTTGGTAGCCAAAAATGATGCCAACTTGGCTCTACCACCAAGATTTCGCCAAGTTCTCACTGAATCGCCATTATAACGTAAGGGGCGGCATTGCTTGTAAGTAGCACAATTTTAACATGAAATAAATGTAACATGGATAATATAAATGCATTAAACTCTCAAATACATATTATTTACACTATTTACAGAAAATTCGTAACACTATTGAACATGTTTGTAACGTATCGCACGGAATCGACACTTAGCGATGATAATTTATTTTGTATTATTTTTTTACCAGGTGCAGAACTATATATACTGAATTCCCACAATCGAGAGCTGACAAATGTTGAGCTCTTAGAAATACATAAGAAAAAGCAAAACATTGAAGAACTTGAGTCTTCGGAACCAGTTCAATCAGAATACCGAATGACAGTTGGGAATGTGACAGAAAGCCTCAGTTTAATTGAAAAAGGTTGTCAATTTTAGAAATATATACTCCAACTAGAAGAGCGCATTTTTTCAACAAAACAAGGAATAAAAATCTTTATAGAGCATGCCATGAGGAAATTTTATAGGAGAAAAAAAATCTTTGAGCTGCCAGACTACTTTGTCAGATTTGATGAAACCTTCTACATCAAAACAACTTCGGTTTGCGTTTTTGTATATGTGTTATCTGAGATATTATTAAATATTTTTTTTCTAAATATAGTCGGACCTCTATATAACGAAGTCGCTAAATCCCTGAAAAAAGTTCGTTATATGGAAAATTCGTTATATAAAGATTCATTTTTAATATACTTAATAAACCACATAAAACAAATTTAAATTCATAAACACTATATATTAAAAAAAAGTAATTATTCACACATTTTTTTAAATTAGTATATGTTTATTTTATATATCTTACCCATCTAAAAAGAAAGAAAGAAAGAAAAACTGCAAGGTAAACAAGAAAAAAGAATGTCAAAGAATTCACTGTATTTTTAATATTAAGAAAATAATTTAAAACTAAAATTAAGGAATTTGAAGGATATGTTATTATTTAAAGCATACAAGTAATATTAAATATACATTATTTTATAACTGGGATACGGAACAACTCCACTGAGGGTGAAAGAGGATATCGAGGATGTTTCTAGTAAGCTGGACAATGGGGGTTAAAGGTTACACTTCTTGGATGAAACGTCCAGTACTCTATTGCTCTCGGCGAGTTAGGATCTAATAAAACCAGTTCAAGATTTATGACCACCATAAAATGTATTAAAGAGAGAATAACTTGAAACTTTATTCAGAAGTACTTTTAAAAAAATGGAGAACAAAAATTGAATCACAAAAGAAAAAGTCCGTAAAACAGATGATGCACTTCGCTGTAGAGAGGTTATTTTACGAAGAAAATCGTGAAATGTTCAAGGTTCCAGGAAAAAGTTCGCTATATAGAAAAATTCGCAATATAGAGGTTCGACTGTAATTACTTTCTTTCGTCTCCGAATGCAACTAAAAATAATTTATACGCATTTATATGCAAAATTATACCACGACTTATGCGGTTATGTCAATTCCACCTATTATGAAAGTTCAGGGTATTAATGTATATTGGAATCTGTTTTACTGAGGAAGAAGTACTACTTTTCCAAAAAGAAAAAATTCCCTAATTTTTGTCATCCGTTAATTATGCTGAGTGAGTGAGTGAATATTAACGTCGCACTGTTTAGCTACACGAGGGCTTTTGGCGACGGACCACGTAATTTTGAACCATGGTCAAGTGACGTGGACGACACCTGAGCTGGCACCCCCTCTCCTAACTACCACTTCACACCAACGGGAGGACGTTTCAGCTCTCGACAGATTTAACGTGCATCGCTGCCCTACACGGCGGGTCTTTAGTGGTACTGGGCTCGAACTCATGACATGCCTGCCATGGTCTGATACCTTAACCACTGGGCTACCGCAGCCCCCGTTAATTATGCTGAAACAAAATTTTTAAAAGCGTGGCCAGGGCTGCGAGGTTAGAAAATGTTTTATCATTTAATTTAGGCACAGTACCAAAACATTAAGGCCTAAGCAATGGCATACATTAACTAATTCAGTCTGGTTTAACTCTTACAAAATTTTTCCTCTGCGCGTTTTTAAATCAAAATGTTTAGAAACTCAAAAAACAAGTAATATAAAAAAATAATTTCTTTAGTCAATTCCTACTTAGATCAACAAAGAAAATTTTTATTTTAGCTACTTTTTATTAAATAGTTACAATTAATATAAATATGTATAAACATAGGACAGAATCACAACATTAAGTGGTAATAGTTTTTTTAATGATCATTAAAGTATCGTATTGTCCTTTTAATTTCAGTCCAACTGAATGTTTTAACACGTGAGAAAAAAACCTTTTCAAGTTTTGACACAAGTCACCAAAAGGGTCGCTAAATCGTCAACGTGGCTGTATTTGTAATTCTTTAAATAATTAGTTTTAATCAATTAATTTTTATGAATTATAATTAAATTATTGTATTGTCATCCAAAATGATCTTGTATATAAAATTTCAGCTCAATTGAGCGCTTTAAAATGTATTTTATTAACGATTGAAAATTCCACAAAGATAATTAAATATACAAATATATAAATATATATATAGACAGTGCGAGCTAATAGTAGGAATTGAAAGAAAGTCTCAATTTTGTAGCAAACATCTGTCACAGTGTTCATCGTATATAATCTTATACATTAATTTTACTGGTAGTAGAAGGCGTAGTTTTTAGACACTTGCTATCGAAAGGGTATCCTAAAGGGTGACCATGTTCCACCTAACTATTAACTAAAAGCAAAATAAAATCAGATCAAACTCACCGATTCTATGATTTTCTTTAGTGCTGTGAATCTAAATGACTGACTGCTTTTCGATTGTTTTTATCGACATTTCAAAATAGTTCGCACGCGTGGTAGGCCGCTCTAAGGGAAAGACTTAATTTGAGGCCAAACGACCACAACTATGGAGGTAGTTTGCATGTTATCAGAATGAATCCGAATGCTAACAGAACAAACACATTTATAAAGATCCGGTAAAAAGCACTTGCTCTACACATATCACTCAGTTGCGCTTTTTCAGTCAAGTGTATCATTAAAGTAAGATAGCCACCCATCCGGTATAGTGGTTAGTGACGCTGATTGCTGTGTCGTAGAGCCTGGGCTCGAATCCCGGAGAAGGTACGGATGTTTGTAAATGTATATTGCCTTTATGGCAGGGGGGGGTACTCTAAATAGCCATCGAGCCGCAAGTCCTCTCGTGAGGTTGGTGGAAGGGTAAGGCAGGTGGGAGGCCCTGACCACCTGAGTATTCTCCCTCAAAATTGGGGTGGGTCTGAGCCAAATCTTACTGTCACTGTATGGTGCTCAAAGCTACAAGTAACAAAAGGCGTTCATATTAACTCCATGCCGCGATGAATTTAATGTGTCTCGATCTGACACCGTCAGTGAGTGAGTGAGTGAATATAACAGTCACACTATTCAACTACTCGAAGGATTTTGGAGACGGATATCGTAATTTTGAACCATAATTAAGGGGCGAGGACGACACTTGAGCTAGCACCCCCCTCCTAGCTTCCACATCACACCAACAAAAGGTCGTTTGAGCCTCAACAGATTTAGCGTGCATCGCTCCTCTACACGGCGGATCTTCAACAGTACTAGGCTCGAACTCATTACATGCCGGCTATGAGTCCATTACCTTGATCACTAGGCTACCGCGGGCACCTGACACCCTCAGATAGGTGGCATAAGAAACAACAACAACAATTATTGTAAGATGCTGTCATCTGAGGGGTGTGGACTTATATAATTCTTGTTCCAGACAATAAGAGGTCTCATAAACCTTCAACGCACTATGCCTTTAAATTCCATATTTTTTTTACTTATTCTTTTTTTTTAAAGATTAAACACCTCTGATGAGCAATGTTTGCATCTGATAAGACAACTGATTCTCATGGCATGTTTAAGTTGATTTTCATCTACCTTTAACATAAATTTCAAAGTGAGCGCGTTCATTAACATCTCACTCTAAAGCTGAATTCACACCAAGGCTGTCAGCGTCGAGAGATGAGCGTCTANAATAGTTGTATGGTATATTTGTGTATTCTAAGAGGAACGTAATTTAACTGATATATTTACTTTTTAAAATATTTGAAGGGTGACAAAGAATTAAAAGATTCTTTCCAAAATAACCGTATTTCTTCGAATCTAAGCTGTCATCGATTCTAAGCCGCACTCCGAATCCTCAACATGATTTTGTGAAAAAAATTTTAAAAAATAGTGTAAAAAGGTGTACCCAATATCATATATTTACGGAATTAAAAAAAAATTAATCAGAACTATTAAGAACATGAATCTGTTTGCTCTAAGCTGTCTGAATCATGTTTAATTTTCCTCATCCTACGAATCTTTCCTCCTCCGATTCTAAGCCGTACCCGATTTTTAATAGCATTAACAATGGAAAAAAGTATGGCTTGAATTCGAATAAATACGGTATAATTTTGTACCTTTTATTATCATTTTAATAGAAGCTACATCACTTAAAAATGCACAATTTTATGCAATTTTTATTTTGAATTCTTTCCTTACTAAAAATATAATACGTCAATATATATACATAGAGAGATAGATATAAATGTAATAATTCCCCAATTAAATTTTCTGTCGTGGGATTTTACTTAATTAAGGATGATCTTGAGCTCTCAAAGATACCACGAGGTAATTAATCTTTTAGTTTACCCGCCGTCTGAGGCATCTGGTACCACGTGCTCATCAACTGTTCGTGCAATTCCCACACATTGCAAGGAAACAACGGGGCAGTACAGCTTCGGTTTTCCAGGTGGAATCACAAATGTTCGATTGGATCCATGTTATGTGAATTTGGAAACCAAGACATAACCTTAAGGCGATATGGTACCATCTTTAAAATTTTTTTTATTTTTAATATTTGATATTTGGTTTTAATTGTATTTTATAAAGGTTAATATTTAATAATAATTCCATACAAAAAAATTTTAATTTGTTGCAAAATGTTTGTAAAATTTAAAGTTTTTAAATTTTTTTAAACATTTTTTAAACCCCTAAGGCTTTTTTAAATATGTTTCTTTTTTTTCAAAATTTTTTTTCCAAGTACCTTATAATATACTACATAAAACTGTGCATGGGTTTATTTCTGCTACTGCTCTTTAATTTTTTATTAATTTTTTTATAGTTAAACTTACAAAAATTCTCGAAAAAACATTAATTTTGATTTTGAAATTTTTTAGAAAAAGTACTAAACATGTTAGAGCTAATTCAATGCACAGTTTTACAAAACATACATTTCAGAACATGTATAAAAAGTTTCAAACCCTTACTTCAATTATCAAAAAAGCCTTAGGGTTTTGAATAACAGTGAATGTACAAAAATTCAACATGGAGAAAAATGAGTTTAAAGTTTTCATTTCTTAAATAGCATGATAAAAAATTCCTCCAATAATCTGAAACTTTTATGTAATGTTAATTAGTTTGTTTCAAACTGCTTACCACAAATTTTTTAAAAAATTTACAAGAATAAAAGAATATACTTGTATAATGAATATATAAACAAAAAGGTCAATATTTCATAAAACATTATCTTAACAATTTTTAAAAAAAATTACACACACATTTTAGAGTTTATTTCATGCGCAGTTCTATACTACTATAATAAACAACATGTACACAAATATTCATACTCTTTTTTTCCATAATTTTAAGAGCCTGAATATATTCACAAAATCCATAGGCTCTTCCAAAATTTACTCGCAAAGAAGCATTTTTGCAAGTATTACATAAAAAGATTTGTTAGTGCATTTTTATCAATAATGACGTATGTTGGAGATCTGGATATACCAGTATATTTTTCATCCAAACGAGAAAAAGTATTGCATTCTTCTTCAAGTTTTGCACACCTCAAGTTAGTGTTTTGAGAAACTTCTGAACTTGTTTTAGCATCTGAAAACCACCTCTTCAAAGCTTTCGTTGTGGCAGATTTAGTACGTTTTTTAGGCCTAGGCATTTTAACTTTTTGGAGAAATAACCAAATTCCTTGTCGTAAAGCAACTTTTCTTACTCTTCAGAACACAGAGTACAAAAATATAGTTAAATTTGTAGGGACAGAACTTCAAAGAAAACGCAGTAGAATAACTCTCATATA
>BMAV01004142.1:46058-57528 GCA_019973955.1 Trichonephila inaurata madagascariensis
ATATATATATATATATATATATATATATATATATATATATATATATAGGGAGAGAGTGAACTAATAGTAGGAATTGAAAAAATTATATATGTTCTGTTAAATAGATTATCTAAGAGAGAAAAAAACATATTTTATCTTCGTATATAACATACTCATTTTAACAAATATCACGCTATAATGACAGTTAAGTTTTAAGCATAATGTAGTCACTGGAATACAAATAATATTTTTTTTTAAAAAACCACTTTCTTTTACCGTTTACTACTTTCACAGGACAAAGCGTGAATGCATGCTATTAGTTTTGTTACGTAGTTTGATACATCTGAGCTGCCTCAAAAGGCCAATCAAAATAACAAACCTACAAATCATAAGGAAAAAAATAAGCTTTATTGCATCAAGTACACTTAAAACCTTATTATAACTTTTTTAATAAAATAATAAACGAATGTGTAGGTTTTTGGAAAGATTATGATAATTAAAATAGGTCTGAATATCCAGTGTTTCTAGCTCTATATTACCTACGAACAAATCAATTTACAAGACGCAACCACACAGAAATCCAGAATAAAAATTAAACCATTATGAAAAAAGTTGATATAGAAAACTGCTTGTAACCTTAATAATAATATGCATTGATGAACTATACGTAATTATTTAGTTTAATTTTTTTTGTTTCAATATATTAGTTTTTATTAGGTATAATTAATTACTCTCTATATAAAGTAATTACTTTACATCCTTGGCTATAAGGTTAAGGATGTAATGTAAGGATGAAAATTAAAATCGAGTTGAGTAATTAGAAGACTAAACAAAAATATACAGTACTCGACAGATATGTACTAATTAAAGTTATAGATGAACATAATGTACTGAAAAGGAATTCATTCTCAGATTTTATTTATCAACATAAAGCTTCCTTCAAACATTACAAAAGCTTAATATAAAAAAATAGATAAAATAATCGTTCAATTTGATAATTTTTTTCTTCACTGTTCAATAGTGCAAATCGATTAAATTACAATACATGTCAACTAAATTGCATAAAAAACTCATTTAAACTTTTCTTAGAAAATTTATCATATAGTTCGCTCTAAAATTGTCACATATCTTTTTCTAAGCCAATAGTTTTCGTCATTCGACAAATATTAGAAACTATTCCACCAATAGAAAATTTCATTAATGAATTTAAAATCTTAACTTTATTTTTCTATCGAAATTCAACCTTAACTATAAGTTATAAGTATTTACATGTATTATAGATCTTTATAAAAATATATTAATTCGTTATAGTTAACTCTCTGGCTTTATTTTTAATAGGATATACATTATGCATTTGAACAATCTGTACCAAAGTGTTGCAAATCTTGAATCCTACTTTCAAATTACCGAACCTTTCACCGCCCAACATCTCACCAATGAGAAGTATTTAAAAAGTTCTTTAAACTCGGTCCCACCCACCCAATCAGTTCATTGGGATAATTACAACACTGAGAATTGTGTTCCTTCTATTTTGGCACTAAAAGCTCGAAAGAGAGGAAGAATTCCATTTTCAAAGAAATTATTACTGGATATTATGTCTTTTATGTCTGTGAATAGAAATATGGAATTGAATATCTGTGCAAGTGCCAAAACATAATTATGCTTGGCACTTAGCCGATTAACTCATCTGCAAAACACGTACATCGACACAGTCTGACTTCTCATTGCTTGCATATCATTGACGAGTGTGTTTCTCTAATATATAGGATGCTTTGTTTTGTTTTGTGAGAAGCTCTTAAATATATTAAGATTTTACCAACATATGTGTAAACATGTAAAATAAATGAGTTCTTAAGGGCTCACAGGATCCTAAACAGATATCCGTGCACTCGAAAAAAAATATCCTTCTTGAAACCTATGTAACTTAGCAATAAAACAAAACAATAATTTGAAATTTTTACCACATGATAATCATATATACATATACATTATTTCTCAAATTTTTTAGAAAAAAAAAAATTTAAAATTAAAAGAAAAAAAGGGGGCCCTTTTTTTAAAAAAATATGAAAATTAGTATTTGACACCCCCCCAGGTTCTGAAGTGAAAAAGGGGTTAAAAATTTACAAAAAAAATCTTACTCAAAAAAAATTTGCATTTTGGGAAGCTATACTCCAAAAACAATAAAAAAATTTTTTTTAAATACAATTATAACGAAAATTTTTAAAAATTTTAAAAAAAAAAATTAAATTTAAAAATTCAAAAAAAAATTCTTTAAAATTTTTACTTAAAAAAAGTTATGAAGGCCTTATTTTGAACACGTGTATAAAATTTCAAATTGTGTGATACCATGAATAGTTTCTGAGAAATCCTGCGCGGAAGCTAAATTTTTTTTTTTTTTGCAAAAAATATATTTAAAAAAGATAAAAAGGGAATGGGGTTTTTTCGTTTAAGTTTCACTACTTATTTCTAAAGAACTTTGGAAGTTTTCACATTATCAACCAATTTTGGTCCAAATGTTCCGAAATTTTAAAAAGCTGTAACATATTTTTTTTTTCAAAAATTAAAATTTGCAATTTTTAAGAGCCCAAAAGGGGGCCCTTTTTAAAAATGGGGGTTTAAAATTTTACCAAAATTTTTGTTAAAAAGGGGCTTAAAATTTTATCTTAAAATTTGTCAGATTAAAAAAAAACCCGGGGGCTGCGGGGGTAGCCCCCTTTGGTTGGTTGGTATTGGGGGGGGTTTTCCATGGGTTTCCCCAAGCCTTCCCATTTAAAAACCCCGGCCGTGAAAGGGCAGCAAAATGCACTTTAAAATTTTCTTCCCCCCCCCAAATTTCACTCCCCTTGGTTTTTTAAATTTTTGGGAAAAGGGTTTTCCATTTTCCAAAATTAAAAATTTCCTTAACCCTTTGGGTTAATTAATTTAAAAAACCCCTTGGGGAAAAAGGGGGAAAAAATGTTTTTTAAAAAAAAAACCTCCCCCCCAAAACCTGAAACAAAAATCCCCCTTGGGGTTCTTACCTTACCGGGTTTTGGTTGGGGAAATTTTTGGGTTCCCTTACCCCTTTTCCCAAAAATTTAAAAATTTTCCCCAAAAATTTAATTTTTGTTAAATTTAAACCAATTGGGAAAAACCTATTGGAAAGGGCAAAACAAGAAACCCCCTTAAAAGAAACATTTCCCCGGGGGAAAAATTTCGGGCAAAATTTTTCTTTTTTTACCAGGGGGAAAAATGAAAAAAATTTTCAAAAATTAAAAAAGTTTTTTCGATAATTTAGTTTTTCCCTTTATGCCAGGGGTGAATTTTAAAACATCATACTGTTAAGCCGGAAACTTTTTTGGCGACGGAGCTCGTAATTTTGAACCATCCCCAAAGTGACGTGGACGACCCCTGGCGCACCCCTTTTCCTGTCTATCACCCACACGTGGATTTTTTGAGCTCTCGACAATTTAAGGGCGTCGCCCCCCCTCCACGGGGGGTTTTTTTAGGGGTTACTAAATTTCCGTCTCATTACATGTCCCCAGCCATGATCCTCCTTATTGCCAAAAAACTACCCCCCAACCACCCAATGGAGGAGAAAAAAGGTGGTCCCAATGAAAAACCATCCTTTTACCCCATTTTTTTGTGGGCTAATATTGGGGTTTGTTTTTTTAAATCTAACTTAAATTAACAAATAATTGCCCATACTAAAGGGGCCAGGAATTTATGGCATTTATTTTTAATCTTTAACGTCAAAAATTCTACATAACTAAAAATAGTAATAAAAAAAATCGGCTCGAAAACATTTTTTTTTTAATTGTTTTGGGGGGCCCAATATTCTTGTTTTAAGAATATTTTTTTTTCAAAAACAAATTCAACCAATTGCTTTTAAATTTTAAAAAACATCATTAAATTGAGCTTAATTATTCTTACCTAAATTGGAATATGAGGAACAAGAAATTTTTTTAATACTTATTATCTTTCTTTCCCTAATTAAAAGTAATAAAAAACTTTTAAAAGGGGAAAAATTTTTTGCTTAAAAAAGCAAACTTAATCTGAAATTTTTAAAATTCTTTTTAAAAAACCCTTTTTAATTTGAATGATTGAATAGTTTTAAAAAAGGTTTTTAAATTTTAATTTATAAAATTTTTGGAAGGGCGTTTTAAAAGATTGTGAATTTCATTTCCGTGATCAAAAAGAAAACTTTAAACTTAAATATTGACGAAATAGTGGATATGATTGCAAAACCCTAAAAAAAAATTTGTATAGTTTTTCCCAATATCAAAGGGAAAAACCTTTTTTCCGCTTTTTTAACTTCACCTGTATATTGCGGAATCTTTGAACTCGATTTTTTTCCCCTTTAAAAGGGCATTAATTAGAAAATTTTTCTTACTTGTCAAAGGGCCGGGGATGAGGGAAAACCCAAAAATTAAATAATTTTATTCAGGATCATCAGGTTTTTAAAGATTTCCCCTTTCGGTTTTGGGGACTAATTCCCGATCCCCTTTTTCGGTTTGGGGACTAAAAAGAAAGGTTTAAAAACCCAAGGAAAAGCTTGTGGTTTTAAAATAAAAGGATCCAAAAGGAAAAATATCATTTTACCCCTTCTTCCCCCATTAAATATTTTAGGGGGGAAACTCTTCTGAACATTGGGTTTGGGGATTCATTTTGCAAACCAGGCCGCATTGACGCACTGATAAAAATTAATTTGGGGATTGATTTAAAAAAAATGACGGGATTTCAGATTACCGTAAATCCGGCGTATAACGCGCACTTTTAACACAAAAATGAGATCGAAAAATTTTCGGGTGCGCGTTATACGCCGGGTATAAAACGATATCTTTAAAAATAACAAAAG
Source organism: Trichonephila inaurata madagascariensis (assembly GCA_019973955.1). Lineage (NCBI taxonomy): Eukaryota > Metazoa > Arthropoda > Arachnida > Araneae > Nephilidae > Trichonephila > Trichonephila inaurata. The sequence goes on from BMAV01004142.1 coordinate 50,875, forward strand.
GATGAGCATAGAAAAAAATTTAAAACTTCTACAAAATATATAAATACTTTTATTTTTAAAAAAAATGAGACATTTTTAATGAACTTTAAGTGTTGTAGTTCTAAAATACATTTGTTTCATTCCCTTTGGGGTCATATCTCGAAAAAATGACTTCAAAAACATAATAATTCTGCACATGTATCTTCCCGGTTCCTTCGTAAAAAAAAGGGTGCGCGTTATACGGGGAATATACCTAAAAATCAAAAATCGGGTTGAAAAGTATGGGTGCCATTATACACCGGTGCGCGTTATACGCCCGGGTTTTACCAATTCAACAGTGAATAAATGATAGTTTAAAAAACTGAAAAAAACACGCTTTTCTTGTAGATCGAGCCATAAAATTAAGAATAAATTATAGTTTTAAAAAAACTAAAAAACACGCTTTTACAGTCAATCGTACTAAAATAAAAAAGAATTCTTAATATAAAAATAAAATGACTAACGAAAAAATTAATGTCATTGTGGGATGCGTGGGGTGCTTTGTACTGTATTTGTACATCAACTCTGCATTTCGGAATAGAACTGGTAAGAAATTAAACAATTTGATATCAGGGTCCCTACACTTTTACCACGATCACTTTAATTTTTTTTGTTAATAAACTTATTCTTATATTAAATTTTTTTTCTTTTTCTTTAATTAACCATAAAAACGTGTTTTTGTTTAAAAAAATTATTTTTCAAACTTCTTTACACGATTTTGAAATAACACGTTACATGAATTTCACAATTTTTTTTAAACATTATTTTTTTTTTGTTCTAGCATGAATTCTAAAAAAATTTGGGAACTCGTATCCTTTGGATGAGGACGATTTGAATGCGTTATAATGTCAGCTTTAGAAAATAAAGAAGTTGATACTGGCGAAGTCGAAGGTTAAGTTCAACTATATTAATAGTTGATTTAAAATTCGCGACGGCTTGAAATTTGTTACAAGTATGGAACAACATTTTATTACTCATGATCCTGACACAGAGCTTGTATTAAAGTCACTACATAATCTTGTGTAGCTGGATATCAAGAAAAACATAATAAATTTGAGAAACCAAAAGACGGGCCCTAATAACACTTTGTAAAACAGGGCCCTTAATAACGAACGAAATTCTTCATTGGAATCAAAAAGCGACATTTGTGCCCGACGTATCTGACCCCTCTACTGGTAAAACATTTTTTATCTAGTTCCCTAATAAACGTGCACACTTGTTATCAAGTAGCGGTGAAAAAAAATTGTTAGTTTTAGTTATATTCCCAATTCGGGAGTTCTCCCAAAAATTTTAATACTAGCGACCCTATTCAATCATAATTTTCATCCCCCTCCCCCCATAAAAAACAATGCATTGAATTCGATAATACGATACTTTGACGCTAAAGCTACAAGACGACTTTAACCTCTTATGTGCCACCAGCGTATATAAACGTATCGCTCAGCCAGTGCGTAAATTGCCCCGGATGCATATATGCGTCTTTCAAAAATAAGATCTTTTCCGTCACTGCTATCCATAAAATTATTCCCAAGACTTTGGAATGCAATAAAATGCACCGGACAATGTTTATGAAGGATTTACTTATTCCAAAAGATTTTCTTATTTATTCCATTTCTCCCCCTTGGTGTGGTGTGGTAGTTAGGAGAAGGGGTACCAGCTCAATATCGTCTTCGTCATTTACCCCTTTGGGTTTAAAAATTTTTTGTGAGGGGAAAGGAAATTAAAAATCACACTGTTCAGCTACACGAGGGCTTTTGGTCCTCCCAAAGCCCCCGTGACAAAAAATGGTCGACTTAAAATTCACTCATTTACTTCTCCCCCCCTTCCCCCAAAACCACATACGCTTGAATACTTGCAAAAATTTCTTTTTGGGAGGAAAACGCATAACTTTTTAAACGGCAGTCAAGGGCAATTATAAATCGTACAAATGATCAAGATAAGTGTTAATTTTTGCATATAATTTTATATATGACATGCCCGTGGGGTCACTGTTAGTTATTAAACTTGTTCTTAACCTAGTATTGTTAAATTAAAATTATAAAATACATTGTGCAGTACTGATACATTTATAGGTGTATTATATCGGGGTAAAAAGTTTTTAAATTTTTTTTTTTATTAGGGAAAATTTTTTTTTTGTTTGCTTTCAAAATTTAATAATTTGCCTTTAAAATTTTTTGTTTTCGACTTTTTTTAATATGGGTTTGCCCCCTTCTAAAGGGGTTTTCCCCCCACTCACTTGGGGTTTTCTCTACAGTTTGGGAAACCTTTTTCTAATTCATATTTGAATTTTTATATGTTTATGCACTTTAAAACTGAGTTTTCACTGTACCCCGATTTTTTAATTTTTTTTTTTTTAACAAAATAAGGGGTTTTGTTTTTTTAAATATGTGGGGTGGATTTTTTTTTTTGCTTTTTTTCACGGGTTTTTTTGGGGGAAAAATTTTTAAAAATTTTTATCTTACACCGTTTTTTTAAAATTTTGGAACACATCCCCTTTTTCCCCATCATGGGACATTTTCCCCATCCCTTTACTGGGGTATATCTACCATGTAAAAAATTATTTGCTTCATTGACAGGCAGAGGAGACGGTTTGCCTCGATGACTTCTGCGATGTGTTCCGGTGCGATATTTTGAAGAAGAAAATGCTGAAGCAGAGGCTGGAAGAAGAGGAAGAGTTGAGCAAGGTGGCCAAGCAGGAGCGTTCGGGCATCACCCTCTTCAAGCACAGGGCTCCGGACGATGAAGACGATGACGAGGAAACCAGAGAAAAGAAAAAGAATTGTGACCCACAGCATATGTTCCGGATACACAACAAGTGCAGGGTGAGTGACTGTTTAGAATTCTGCATCAAGAATTTATCTTTCGACATTTAAATTTTTAACATGAACTGCATATTTTATAATACAATGAGAATCGCTTAAGGTATCCGACTACGTTCAGAACCGAGATTTTAAAAAGCCGCATAAATGGATAGTTTTCATAATATTTAGTGTCACTTTTGATTAAAATCTTTTATAAAATTGGTTTAAGGACACATTTTGACAAAAATTTTTTAAATACAATATTTCGGCAAAAAAAATTTAAATTAGAACGACCTTTTTTTTTAAAATGTTCTCCCTTTTTTTGAAATGCTTCCCTTGTAATAATATTTTTGTAAAAGCTCAGACCCTCCCCGAGGGTCAACTATGACTTTTTAAAAAAATTTCCCCTTTTTTCAGAGTTACAACCGTTTGAAATAATTATCGACGTTTTTTTTTCTTAAAATTTCTCCCCTCTGTTGTTGTAAAACTTGGATAAACCCACTTCTAATTTATATATTTCAAAAATTCTAGTTGAGCCTCTGTACAGAGGTCTGAGCTATATACAGGCAAAATATTATTATAATAAAGTCTTTTTCAAAGAATATTTTAAAATGTCATCTATGTTCATTTTTGTCAAAATACTGAGTACTTAAATATTTTTTATTTGTAATACTATTCTTAAAAATATTTATATACGTTTTCTAATCTAAGTGACACTAAATGTCATAAATATTATCCATTTATATACGTTTGAAAATCATTGTTTCGAACGTAGTCGGATACCTTAAGCTAGAAATAGTAAATATCCGGATAAGTTGTGTAAATCAAAAGATGGTGCAAACACTCAGATCTTAGCTAAATTTAAAATTCAATTTATAATGATGTATAATTTTTAATGCCATTAGCAAATAAATAGAAAATAACTGTTTAATTGTATCTAATATGAGATATAGAAAGAGAAAGAAAGTTCAAAATATTTCAATTTTTCGATGTACGGTTTTTTTAAAATAAATTTATTCAATTAAACTTCAAAATGTAAAAGAAACCAATGATGCATCTAATCTTCCTTATTTTACATAAATAATATACTTCGTTTGATAACATTAACTGTGAAAAATCTTCGTTACCATATCCAACAAAGTTAGAAGCAATTAAGAGAAAATGGCAAAAAATTAATTAAAAAATGCAATGTGAAAAACAATGAAGAAAGATGTTTAAACCTTTTATAGATGATTCTTTAGCGGATATAAAACAATAAATGAATAGAAAAATAAACTAGTTTATTATTTTTTTATTAATTATAACATGAAGATTTTTAGAATCACATCTATTTTAGCACCCACATTTATCGACATTCTTTTTCAGAAAATAAAATTTTTGTAAAGGATTTTGTGCCAATTTTCAAAGATATTTAATAACTAAAGAATATTGATATCAGAATAGCAAACTCTTCTATTACAGTATTAAATTCTAGCATATTATTACTTATAATTTTGTTATGTTTGAATAACTAAGAAAACTTTTACAACTTTTCACAAATTCTCTTCAATTTTTCACTATTTTCTCGTAAATAGTTTTCATTCTAAAAAAAATAAACAATTCCTTAAAGAAACCCTATTAACTTATTCTCAAACAAAATTCATACAGAATCTTCAATACCTTTTAGCAATTAGATAAGGCTGTTTGTGTTTATACCAAAGTTATAAGTTGCTAAGAAAAAAAAATATAACGAAATAAAACTGAAATATCTCGGTCCGAGATATTTCATTCAGTTTAAAACTCGCTTGGTAATTTGCAATTAAGAAAAAATTTCCTTTATGCATATTTTTAATGTTTTTAATTTTTAAACACATATTCAGTTGCAAAAATACTCAAAGATACTTTTGATACATATTTAATTTTCTAACTATTAAGCATATTTCCCGATTGCTCCTTCTAAAAAATTCCTTTGATCGTATTTTTTGAATATTTTTCATTTTCAAACATGTTTACTTATTTATAACTAACTTACTTTCAAACAAAAAACGTTCTTTGATGTTTGTATTCAATATATTTAAATTGCTTTTTATTTTTCTTCTACTTTATTGATGCAATTGATTTTTATATCCCTTTAGTAAATGATTTCAATCATTATTTTTTAAAAAATATTATAAAAATGTCTTTTAAAAATATAAGTCACTTCTAAGAATCAATTTTGAACAGAATGGAAGACGTTCTTTTCAGAGAATTTTAAATAAATAAAGAGTTTTTCTACGTCTCTAATCCATACATCTATTTACTGTACAGAAATCTCTTAACAACAAATCTTACTGAATTCCATATTTTGTACAAACAAAATAAAATTGAACAGATCTATCCAGGAAAATCACCCAGCATTAAGAAAATAGTATATAAAGATATCCACGAAGAACGGACAATCAATAGGAGCAATTTACAATCAAAATATTCAGTCAGAAAATGTCGTCAGTTGCTTTCTGATGGAATTTCTTAAATAAGCAACGTCTCTCCGAAAAGAATTATCCCACTCGAAATTGCTTTTTACTACGATTATGTGTCTTCTATAAGTTGATTGTTTTGCAAGTGGAGAAAAAGATTTGGTAGCCTATTTGGAATTTTATCCCTCTCTAGAGACTTGTCTAAAGTAGGTATGCTCGAGAAATTACTCTGTGAACGAGATTACATTAGAAACTGGAAGGGAACAAATTGAATTTCCTCATTTCTCTCTCTTGGAAAAAATGATGCAATATTTTTATCCATTCTTTTTTCTGAATTAAAATTTAAGAGTCTTTTCAAAAAGCTAGTTTTGTTAAGAGAATAAGTAATGGCATATATATATATATGAAAAGATTAAAGAGTTTCAAATTAAATAAATTTATTCTTTCGAGAAATTTAATTACAGTTTTCTCGTTCGCAGTATGAAGTGAAGCGAAGAAAAGATATTGTATTATCGTTTTTAGTATCCTTATCCTTCGATTTTTTTTTGCTGTAAAAAATTATCTTAAATCCGTTATGATATTATGTTAAAATGTTGTACCTTGTAAAACATAATTCAAAGTTTTGAGGATGGTATTGATTAAGAACTGTTTAAGGCTCAATCAGGGATTTAAATTAAATGGGAATAACGAAAAAACAATCAGAATTTTCATTTGATTTAACGTGAACAGTACAGTAATAAAAACAGGAAATAACAGGATTGAATTTTAGGAATTAATTGTTCATAAATATATTCTTTAATGAAATTAAAATGTTGTATGTAAAAAGTACGAAAACAATAAATAAAATTTAAATATTTTTAAAAAGAAAGTGCCCAAATTAAAAATTAATAAAATTCTGATAAATTCCAAATAAGTTAATAGCTAGCTACATTTATGCTTTAAAAATAAATAACAAATATTCAGATGTTAATTGACGGATCTAACATTAAACTCAGTAAAAATGAAACTTTAGAGAAATTTAACGCGGGTAATCCTTTTGTAAACAAAATACTATAAATTTTAAATATGATCAGTTTTTATCTTTATATCAGCTAAATAAGAATTATACTAAAAGGTTATAAGTATTACATTTTTATAAATTGATATATGAATATTACTGTTCCAGAATGTGAAACTTAAATAAGGTTAAAATTAGAAACCACCCCCTTTTTTTTTTATCAAAGTATTGCTTATGACTCTTAACATATAAAGTTGTATCCAAGTATGGTATTTTATAATAAATTGGTTGTGTTAGTTTAAATAAGGTTAAATAATTAGAATAAAAGTTAATCTTAAACGTGCGTGTGTGAGCATTTAAGTGCCAAAAGTCATGAAATTGCTATAAGTCAAAGTACAGATGG
>BMAV01004143.1:0-24670 GCA_019973955.1 Trichonephila inaurata madagascariensis
TTTAAACCGTCCCCAACAACAGGTTCTTCAAAGGCGGGTTCGTCCAGCCCATCCCGATCGGGGGTTACCAAATTTTTTTCGCCCGAAACATATGTCACATTTCACGGGGGCCGCATACATGTTTATTATTTCAAGGGGGCCCCAGAATGAGGATAAATGGGGGGGGAAAGGGGGAGAAATGTTTAAAACCAAGATAACTTTGGGGAAAAAATGGAAAATTGATTAAAGTATAATCCTGTTTGGCTATTTTTAATTATCTTTTTTAAATCTTTTATTTTGGTCACTAACACTAAGTTCAAGCTTTTAAAAAACACCCTTCACAATTTCTCCAAAGTAAACGGTTTCATGGGTTACCAATAATATAACAAACTTAAAGGATGTCTTTGTTACCACTGTATACTACCACTGACAAAACATTTTGTTGGGGCAAAAGATTATTAAAAAAGCCTATTTATCACCTTTTAAAAGAGATCTTCGGGGAAAGATCGGAATTGGATTCCTTTTATTGGATTTTAAATACAGTACTTTGGACACATCAAACAAATACTGATCCATGTTTTTTTTATACAAAAAAATAACCTCTCAATCATTTTAAACGATTTATTTTTTTTCGAATATTTTTCGCTTGGAAGATGTGAAAGCTAGTTAAAAATTAATTCCCCAACCAAAAAATTGACCCACGTTGTTTTTATCACAACCGAACGTTACAAAAAAAAGAATGTCTGCCCGCCAGACATCAAAAAAAAAAATTGATGTTTTTTTATTTTTGACAAAAATTTTTCCCCAATTTTTTAAGGAATGTTTTTAAAATAAGAAAATTTCGGGCAATGGGCAACCCCTTTGGGCCATTAAAAGATTGGGGACGCATGATAACTCCCCATATGGTGCTTCCATAAGTCAAACAGGTGAGTCATAAATCTTCATATCACTCCAAGGCAAAATACACAATCCTACGCATTTCTTCCTCACAATAGCGGACCATTCTTTTTGAACACATGGACAAGGCCCGGTTAAAAAAAATAGGGTGGGACGGCGGCCGGTCTATTAAACCCATTGAAGAAAAAAAGCAATAAAGTTTTTTTCCCGGGAGGGGAAACAAAAAGGGAGGCAGCAAGTCATAAAAGGGGGCTACAAAAAGGGGGATCAAAGAGACAATACAACACAAAACATGTAGCTCCAACCTGTTTGCTACAGGACTCTGCATGACAGTGAGTGTTCAAATTGTCAAGAGCTACATAAGATAACTTCGAATTAACGCTTTTTGGGCCCTGGTCATCACTTTTTTTATTTAAAAATTTTCAGGTCCAAAGCGTATTGTTTTAGTTTGAAATATCAAGAGTTTTTCTAGGAGCTGAGCATATACATCGAATTAGTGAGAGGTTCGTATTATCGAAAGTCTGTATTAGAGAGAGTCGACTATATATAAAGAATTGTAATTTTCTTTTAAATCTGATATGTTCATATTTGAAATAATTCACTTAACTCGCGATCACTCGCGCGGGGTTTCACCCCCCAGCAACAAAAAAAAATCCTCCCAGATTTCTAAAAGAATGAGCAGAACCACGATTTTTTTTTAGCTGCACATTTTAGGTTATTAACCCCGGGGAGGCAACCCCTTTTTAAGGAACGATTGGAATGTAATGCCCTTAAAAAGTTTATCGGGAGGGCTGAGAACCCCCGCGAAAGTTGACATTTGAAACAGTCTGCCTGGTTAAAATGAAAAAATTTTTTTTCTTATTTTCTACTATCTTTATCTCAAATTTTAAAAAATTTTAACGGGCATATATTTTTTATACTGGTTTAAAAAAAATTTAAAAAATTTTGGTTTTAAAATGAAAATTTTGTATGTTTTATTAAATTAAGTTGGCCATTTTTTTGTGCAAAAATTTAAAAAATTTTATTTGTATAATACAAAAACATCTTGTACTTTATAAATATGTATCATAATGATTAATTTTTTTTTTATAATTAAATACAGTGTTAAAAGTTTGGGGGGTTTTTTCCCCCAATAACGAAGGAGCAAAAAAAGGCCCGGGGGTGACCACGGGTTCTTTTTGTTCAGGAAATAGATTTTTTCCCTCTGAACTTTAAATGATAAATTAAGACATACAAAAATATAAAATTTAATTGTTGAATACATTGTTTAACCGAATTTATCATTTATTTGGGAAAAGGTAATCAAACTAAATGACGCTTATATTTTCAGTAAATATTTGGTGCATTATAAATAAAAAATATTTCTATTTATCAGACAGATTTTAAAAGAAGGCCCCCAACTGGGGTTGGTGGGGTTTTGAAAAAAAAGCTTTTGAAGAATTTCTTGTTTAAAAAATCCTTTTTTTAAGACATGTGACCAAATAAATAGCATGTACGTCCCCGAATAACATTTTTTTTGGGAAAAGTTAGTACAATTTTTAAGTTTAAAAAAATGCAAAATAAAAATACATTGGATACAACGTAAAATTTTAAATTTTATTATATACTTTTGATCTACAGAAATGTCATATAAACCCCCCGGTAAAAAAAATATTTTTAAAGGGAAAAAATATTTTATATGCATTCAGATTTGACATTAATGCTTTTGGCAAAACTACTTTATGTTCCCTTAAGTTAAAAAATGCCTGAAAATTATGATTAAATGTAACGATTTTTTAAAAACCGTGGTTTTTTAAACTCTAGTGGACTTATTACATAAGTGTTACAAATTTCGTTGAATTTTATCGGATTGTTTTGAAGATATTCCGTTTATAGTGAATAAATTATGTTCTTCAAAAATCACATTTAAAAAATATTCTTATAAGTTATAAAAAAGTAAATGTTAGAAAACAATTTAAAAGTTCTAGTTTTATATATTATTTTTTTTTTTCTTCGTTTTTTTTATAGCTTTTTTTGCCCCTAACATCTAAAAATCAATTTTTTCAACTAGTCGGTTCCCTTTTAATACGCATCTAGCAAAACAAAAAAAAAAAAATTTTTTAAATACAGAAATACTGGTTTACCAGTCTTAAAATGTAGTACTTTTCCCACAGAGACTGAATTTTTTCAACATTTTTGAGATCAAACAAAACTTTTATCACTCAAATTAGCATCCTGATATTTTTTAGAAGTGTAATCTTATCTATATATCTGCTGGTACTACTTTAGTATATTCCCCACTATGAGGGGTATTTCTTTTATTATTCTTTTCCCAAAATGATGGGTTTTGTGTGATAAGACTAATTCATCTATTCATTTAAATTTGGGGGAGCTTCTTACCCCCTAACAGAACCCAAAACCCCCATGCATTTTTTGGGCTTTTTAAAATCAGCCGTCAAATCGATATCACATTTCGGGTACCGCGGATTATTTTTATCACGTAAACTTTATCAAATGAAACGATGGACTGCTTTATGTTTGTCTATCAAAACCCGGAAAAAAATCAGGGTGTATTATCTCGTTGGTGGACTTTATATTTGGATAAGCAATTAAAATGTTCACGTTATTACTGTTTATTTGGTGATTGTCCTTCTCCATAAATCATAAAATTTGATTTAACTTAAGAGGTGATTAATGCGAGGGAGTAAGAGGCTTTATGACAATAATTAATGTTCCAATATTTAATCACTCCATAATTAGGATGTTTTAAATCAATCATTATCTTTCCGGTAAAATATCTTCATCAGCAATAAGTAGGGTTACATTGTATCGATAGTTTTACTCCTATTTTAAATGAGCATCACTCAATGATTTTGTATTAAAGTTAATTGGAAATATTTATTACTTTTGTTTAAAAATCATAATTTTTCCTAATATTGTCCTTTATTATGTCGGTGCTTTGTTTGATTTTTAAATGCAAATGTTGCTTCGGAATTATTGTGGTCTGTTAGGAACGTGTAGTTCTATAACGTTAAAGAATAGAAAATTGCTTTAAAAAATTCGAACACCTTTTTATTCCATTAGGCTTAGCTGCTCTAACATCAAAACGTAACAACTAGTCTGATGCCAAAATATGAACAGTAGCCAATCCGGAAAACTGAAGAAGGCTACAAAGAAATTGCTTCCAGATTTACAAGTATAAATATAAATACAGTTTTTACATAAAATACGAAATATATATAAAATTCATCTTAAAAATTAATTATTTTTCAAATTATAAATGTTCTGTAGTTTTATTACAATTCTGTTTGTTTCTTAATTACTTTTCAAAACTTTATGTTCTATGATTCAATTACATTTTTGTCTATTAACTTTCTTGGCTTGTGCAGCCATTAGTTGACAATGAGTTGAATAATATTTGTCTGTTATGTAGATGCTTCATTTCATTTTTAAATGCAAATGTTGTTTTGAAATTCCTGCGGTTGAAAATTATTTTGAATCTCTGAATAAGCTCCAAAGAGTTTGTGGAAATCTACGCGTTTATAAAACATCAAAAGATAAATTTTAAGTATGACCTGGAAATTTTTTTGCCCAAAAGGCTTTAAAAAAGGCACATATTTTTCATTATATATAACTAACCATAATACTTAAGAGAATGAGAAAATGAAACAATTGCATTTTAATTTTCAATCTTAAGGTATCCACACTATTTTTATTTTATAATTATGGAATACAAGAACCTCTAAGTGTTTGCTTTTTATAGGTACACTCCACATGCTATGAAGACTATTTTATATATCTTAAAAGAAATTATCTTAAACTTGTAAAACACTTTTATATTCGTACCTATTTTCCAAACGGTTGAAGGTTTCGTGAGTGTGTACATATATACATAGATAGTTTAAAGCATGGTGTAATAATAAGTCTCACATCGTAATCGGGACAGAAAAATATCGGCATTTTTGGATTATCTTTCCATTTTCATATCATCTACAGCAGGGGTGTCCAACCCAAATGACATTTCTGGCCTCTTCGGAAAACATTATAATCTGGCGGGTGCACATAAAAATATGTACCATTATATCAGATTTGGAAACAAAAAAAAAAAACATTTATTGGAGTGGAAATTTAAAACAGAATGAATTCTTATGATTGTTTTCATTATTTTTCATGTATACAGACATAGATAATAATATAATAATGTTTATATAATTTAATAATGCAATCATCAAATAATGTTTAAAATATTACAGGTGCCATTTTCTTGAAAATTACGGCGTTCCTATTGAATAGATCTCTCGTTACTCACATTGTGGACATTGCCTTCAGTAGCGCACACAGGAATTTTTCAAGGGAGGGGATCCGGGGTCGAAAGCTCACTATTCTTGTATCATGCTCCTTTTGATTTTGTCGATTTTCGGGAACGAAACACAGTAAAAAACTAATTATTGAATAAATAATTAGCATTAATTAATAAAATTAATCATTAATAACAAATACTTAACTAAATTTTACGTACTATATACGTAGAATTATAATCAATCGGAAAAAAAATCAAAGGTATTGGGGAGGGGGTCCGGACCCCCAGAACCCCTCCCTTGTGTGCGCCACTGATTGCCCTTTTTCTTAACCGTCCTGAATATTTTTTTAGACTTTATAAAACATCTCTGACTGCCTTTTGCTTTTTGGGCACTCCGAACAGAAAAGGAGGAGGAGAAACGAAAGTCGCACACACAGAGAATCATGTACCATCCAAAGTAAAGGATATGCATCATGCAATACGAAATTTATTCAAAAAGTAATTTACTATAGCAAAATCAAATGTAACTGTTTGATAAAATATAAATCTACTTTAATCTCAAGGACATTTCTGTTATCAAAAAGGATTTATTTTAAAACAATAACAGGTAACTGGCAAATACATTGTATGTATATATAGATAAATTTCCCTTTAAACAAATATCAAAATGAAAAAACTTTAAAAATCTGATATTTAAAATTTTTTAAAAAAGAGTCGGCGGGTCGCTTGTTGGACATCCCTGATCTACAGCAACATACTGCTCATTGTCTTGCAGATCCTGGTTCCTCATCAAAAGTTTTCAAGAATCTAAATTCCTGACTTCAAAAAACAATAAGCCTTCCGCACAAAGAAAATTCCCGATAATAAGCATTTCAGTAATAAAAATACCCTCAAATCAAAAATAAAAAGAAGAAAATACTAGTGCTCGTACAGCGTACGGCAGTACTTCTCAAACTTTCACTACTGGCGGCCCTATTTTCAATCATAATTTTATGCCCCCTTATAAAAATAAAAACGCTTTTCAAAAGCTCCAACATCAATTTATAAACCTACAAATTCAAAAGAAAGTATTAAATTTTGTATTTTTTTACTTTAAGTAATATATTTTTTAACAAATTATATTTTAAGTAATATATTTTTTTAAACAAATTATTTTAAGTAATAGGATAATTATCATGTTTTTTTTCGTGTCTAAAATTTTTTAAATTGGAACAGATTGCAAAATTATACTTTTTTAAAAAGATTTATTTCTTCCATCATCCATTTCAAAAAGTTTAAATGTCATTAAAAAAAATAGTCATTTCTCTATGTTGCTTCTATCATATACGTCACAATTAGCATTCTCCGAATTCCCGGGGAGTATAAGAAAACTATCCATGCGCGCAAAACGTGTAATTGCAAATGTTGGTTTTTTTTTACCTTTGCAGGTCTGCATTTTCCCCGGAGCTGATATATTTTTTGTGTGTGTGTGGCACCGTATATATAAAAAATAGGCGATATCAATTGCCGAAAGAAATTTTGATGCCCAGTTTCCCCCCAGAGGGGGGCACCTGAGCTCTGACGATGCAAAATTTGACTTAAAAATTTTTTTAAAATTTTTGGCAGCCGGAAGGGGGCACTTCAGGGACTTTTACATCTGAATAATCATACGACATGGCCGTTCATGACCGCGTTGATTTTCTGCATCATGAAAACCACCGAGAGGGGCTGGGGTTGCCCGCAACCTCTGTGTGTGGTAGATGGCCAGCGAAAACCAACTACCAACCCAGTCGGCATTGGTTGTAAGGGAGAAAAAAACCAAGAGAACGGCAATGAATACAAAAATGTAAAATGTTTTTTTTAAATGAATCCATATTATAAAAATCCAAACGAACTGTGTGTGTGTGTGTGTGTGTGTGTGTAATTGTAATCATCACAAATTAGCATTTATTATAAATGTTAAATAATGAAAAAAGAATGAAAAATTTCCCGAAAAAGAATAATTGTGTTATTTTAATATTTAAACGAGATTTTAAAGTTTAAACCCGGGACGACGCGCCGGATACAATGGTATTATCAGGGGGTACGGAGCCCCCGAAGTTTAAAACAATTTTTTTTATTGTACAAATAAAAATCAAAATTTCCCAGTGAATAATTTAAAAAAAAAAAAATATCTTACCTATTTTCCCTTTGTTCATAGATTATTTGAGAAAAACCAATAGAACCGAATTAAAATATTTCTAAGGTACGCGACCTTAATAAAAGGGCACAAATCACAAAAATTTTTTCGAACGTTACAGGAATGATATCTGCAAACAAAAATGTCATATTTTGTTCTTTTTTGTAGTTTAACTCTGTACCCCGCGTGACCCCTCCCGAGTTAAATATGTAATCAGTGTAAACTATGATTGTTAGTTCTAAAAAAGGAAATTTTATAAAAAGTTTTTTATCATGCTTTATATATTTGGAATACTATAAAAAAAATTTGGGCCCAAAAAATCTTTTAAAGGTTTCTGTTTTTTCGAAATGTCATATAACCCTTTCGTATTATACGCGCATTATTTACAACTTCCCCAAGTGAAAAAAAAAAGACATAAAAAAGGAAAAGCAACCATAGCAGTAAGTTGAAGGTCAAACAGATAATTTTTATCTTCCAGAATATTTCTCTGGGTCTGGGGTTTTTCTTTTCTGTGAAATAGTTTTAGATTGAAAAAAAACCTTTAGGGAAAAAAATCTCATCGTGGGGTTACAGCAAAATCAAAAAAATTTATATTTTTATTTAGTTATAGGGATCAGATAGCTAATGAAAGTATCGAAATGAAAATTTTTAGGGAATACTAATAAATTTTTTTCAGGAAATGTGTATTTTTTTGTCAGAAAGCATTTTCTTACTTATTACAGTAAATTAATTTTTTTTAAAAACTTTTTTTTTTCGATAGTCCCCCCCCGCCCGCCCCCCACCCCCTTTTAGAAACACGGCGACGGGCAAACCAGCTGTGGTCAAATTTTGGTAGCTTGCGGTGAGGGGGAAACCCGTTAAGGGTTAATAATTTCCCACCCCCATTTTAAAATTAAACATATTTTGTTCCCCATTGAGATAAGGGGGAACAATTCAATAACTTGATAAGATTTTGCAAAATGTGTTGAGTTTTTAGGCCTCTAATTTATAAGAGCTCTTAAAAAAATTGAATTTATATAGACAGAAAAAGTATTCTATGTATGAAGACATCCTCCTGTCCGAATCCTCTTAGCAGCTACAATAGGTGCTGTGGCTTTTCGGCTTTAAGAGGCAGTGCAAATCAAAGCAACAATCTCTTTCTGCCATAAATAATAAAAGTGGACAGTTTAAATGCAATACGTGCGAAGACTTTTAAAACAATTCTAACACCAATTATGATTTAATAGTGGTTGTTGCATACTTTTCACATAAAAGCAGTTTTCATCACCGCGTTTTAAACATTTTGTTAAAAAATTAGAGTCCATTAAATACATAGTAAAATAAACTGCATATAATTTGAGGTTGTCTTCACGAAAAGTTAAACAAAAACCGAATTCGGAATATTTTTTCACATGTAAAATTGCTCCAACATTACATTATATATTCGCTATCGTATAGAGATTTTTTACTATATATATATATATATATATATTTTATATATATATATCATTCTACTCATTTTTGTTGAAGTTGACATATTTTTGTTAATAAAATTTTGGGTTGGTATTTTATACAACAGCCATGCCTTTAAAAATTCCCAAAAACCAATTCCTACGCACAGCAGTCAGCGTCACTAACCACTATACCGGATGGGCAGCCTACTCATTTGCTCTAATATTATAAAGTGTATTTTGCATTTTTTTTTCTTCTGCACCATAATGCTAAATGAGCTATCACTTTTTATATTAAAAATTAAATATAATTATCTATGGAATCATTTTTGGAATTTTAAAAACGCGAAACTATAAATAAATGCATGAATTGCAATGTTGTAACTTTTCATAAAATTTGAGAAATTTTTGTGATCAATAATGTGTTTTGTGTTTAGTATAGTCTCTCGTATATTTGGTCAAAACAGCCATAACGAAATGCAGCAATATTTTGCAAAAGACATGGCAACATTCTAATCCCGCACGCATAATCTACTGGAGTTTTTTTTTTTTTCAACTAATGTCAATTATATTAAAAAATAATTTCACACAATTCTCAAAAACTTTCTTCAGAATTAAGAACAGAGAATTTATCTTTGATACTAAATCCTCTTTTATCAAAAGATATTTAATATTTTTTAAAAATCTAAACTAAACCCTAAGCAGAAAAATTATGTAAATTTACTACAGTTTTAAAGCAAGAAAAAATAGGGTAATATTAAGTTTTATTTTACCTGAATTGTGAGTACTTTCCTTGAATTTTTTTTCCCAATTTTAGATTACTCAGTCAAATAAAAGTGTAAATTTTTTAAAAATACTACGACTAAAAATTGAAAGGAATGGAAAAAGAGAAAAAAAGAAAAAAAAAAATCAAAAAAAAATATGAAATTTTTTTTTTCCCTTTTAAAGAAATACCCAATAAAACGTTTTTTTAATTTTCCATACGTTTTTTTCCCTACTTTGAGATTGGTTGTACTGTTTGAAATTTAAAAAATTTCCCTTTAAAACCCAACCCCTCAAAAGTTTTAAAAGAACTTTAAAAATTCACTTTTTCCCAAACTGATTTATCTAATGGACTATGTTTTAAAAAAAAACCCCGTTCTCAATAACGTTAATTACTTTGGAGTAAATTTTTATTTTCTCCATACAAAAATTTATTGAATAAAATTTTCCTTTGGGGCCCATTTTTTAAAAAATCTGCACACATTTCAGCCCCATTAACCATAATCAACCCCGATTTCTCCCAAAATTAAAACTGAATTTTAAAAAACTTCATTTTTTTTTTAAAACATCTAAGACACGAAAAGGGGGAAAACATATAATGGTATTAAATATGAAAAATTTACAATCTATTTTTTGGGAGACCCTTGATATATTCAGTTGAAATAATTTTTGCTAACAAACACTAAAGTTTTGTTATTAAATAGAAATATCTTGCTTAGGAAGTTCTGTTGTTGTATTACAATAAATCTTTTATTTCAAAATACTAGTACGAAACCAATTTTTTATCAAGGGAAAATGCGTTCTTTTTTCAAACATTCTTCTCTCCCCTTTTGGTTTAAAAAATTTTTTGCATAAAAAAAGTATTAATAGCATATCTTTTTGGGTTTTTTTCCCCATTATTTTTTAAATTGAATGTAAAAAAATACTTCAATGAAGTTTTGGAAACCAAAAAAGAAAAAAAATTTGTTTTCCCCCTTTCCCTAAAAAAGCACATTTTCCTGGGTTTGAAAGACTAATAAAAAAACCTCCTCTTACTGAAATACCAAAAACATTGAACAATCACTTCATATTCTACTTGGAAAAAAAAATTTAATTTTCAACTTTTAAAATTTTTGGGAATTTTTCTCTAAGTTGGGAAAAATCATGTATCTCCCTAAAAAGCGATCGATAAAAATTTTGTAATTTTAGATGCTAAAACATTTGTAAGATTTCATTATTAATAGATCTAAAGAAAATTTGTTGTAGGGGTTTTATGCTTTAAAATCTTCCTTTTTTGGGAATGAAATGATCCCTTTTTTTCAATTTTATAAATCGCAAATTAAGTTCGGGAAAAAAAAAAAAATTAAAAAAAAAAAAATTTTTTTTTTTTTTTTACTTTTTACCTTGAAAAAATAGTTCCCAACTTTTGAATGCAAAGTTCTCACTCTAACACGGTTCGAGAATTGATAAAAAATCCCAAAAACTTAAAAATAAAAAAAAAACTATTAAAAAAAAACTTTATGTAATTTTTAAATTAAAATAAAACAACTCACACACACACACAATAAGCGTGATATAGTTTTTAAAGGGGGAAAAAACCCCCATTTGACCCTTTTTTTTATTCCGGGGTGCCCCACCCTATTATTAGGGTTTTTCCCCCCACATTTTTTTTCTTTAAAATTTTTAATATTTTACATTTTAAAATTTATTTTCACCCTTTTTATTCAACCCCTTTTTCGACTGATTATGATTTACTGCAATTTTTTTTCATGCAATATTTTGCTTTTGAATCAATACATTGAAAATTAAGGAATATACATAAACAAAATACTCAACTTTGGGAAATTTAATCCATTACAGCTAATTATTAAACAGCCTAACTGTAAAATTAATTATATACACTGTTTACTTAAAATAAATAGTCAAATCATTTTCTAAGGTCTTAATTAACATACAAAAAAATAAGACACTTAAATTTTAACATTAACTATTTTTGGGGACAAAGATGATAATCTTCGCAATACGCTGAAAACACTATTTCTGCTATAAAACTATTCACCTTCCCAGCTAAAATACTCATCATAGAACCCGTGCTGCCATATAACTTGGGAAAAGCGGATTTCAAAGAATATTCCTGCTAAGTATCGTCACAATATTCGTAAAAATGGTTATTCTATGTAATTTTAAATTGAGTGGTACTTATAAGTACCGTCGGTAGATATAGGGTCAAGTAAATTAAAACAATTCCGGGGACGTTGCACTCAACCGTTTTTTATTTATGTTTTTATTTTTATAAATTAATCTGCAGCTCTAGGCTATGTTAGGCTATAACACAAAAAAATGTCTTTTAAAATGTAAATAGAGACGGTTGATAGTGTTTAGTGAGGATGAAGAAAGCGTTTTTTAATTCATATTAGTATGTGTTAGTTATTAAGAAAACTCTACCCGCTTAAAATGGGCGGATTTGTGGAAATGGGCTCCAAAGTTGAGGAGAGAGGGAGGGTTACGGGGTAAAAAATTAATATAGCCCCGTTTTAAAAACCTTTTGAAAGCAAGACGTGAGATCTATAGGAATGTTTTCAATATAGTAAATGCTTAATTATAGAACAAAGATAAAAATACCTTAAAAACAATGTAAAACAATATAATGAGAAACCTATCAAAGCGGGCGTGTAATAATCTGGATTCTGGAGAAATAGTCAAATCCTCCCTGGGTGACATGTTTGGAGGGGTGAGAATTTAATTCAAGGTACTACTATTTTATTCAATGCCAGTTCGGAGAGATACTTCATGTTTTAGATGAAAATTACGTATAACAAAAACAAGTCCATATTATTCAATAAATTAGAATTGCAACAAATATGAAAAGTCATACAAAACTAGCATATAAATGTTCCTAAGAAGATAATTTATAAAAATATTTCAAACAAAGAACTTTATATTTGGAGTAGTCTAGACCATAGATTTCTTCAGCAACTACGCAATGCTAGGCAATAGATGGATTTCTGTGTAGTGGGGTTTGTAGCGAAGGTGGTGAAATAAGCGGCAATTTTTATTTTGCCTATGGGTGAAAAAACATGTCTCTTGGAATAACCAAAGCTGTTCTTCTTGCAGATGAAATAAATTTGTACCCAACCTACGTGACTGTATCAACAAATTTTCTGAGGATTTACAGAAGGAATGATATAAGGACTTCTATATATACTTGTTAAATATAATTGTCCTAAAGTAGGGTTTAAAGATTCGAGAACACACTCTAAGGTGTGTTAGAGCTTTACATAGAATGACAATTTTTTAAAATGTATGAACTAAATGATACCTTGAGACGCCGATTCAAGAAATCCGTATTCACGGAAATATATATCTCTGATATATCATCATTATAAAAAAAGACTTCTTGTTGAAGATTTTCCAATAATTGCTCAAACTCGTGTCCTCCAAAAACAACAGATATTTACAGTGTTGATGGGATAGCATCCAGATTCATTGAATGCCAAATAACAGATTTTAGAAATAATATCTTCAACCTAAGCATCTGAATCATCATAACGGAAGCATTTTAGATGTCTTTTTAAGAATTAATTGGAACAATGCTGTAAGTAAGCAATTTATATTTCTTAAACTTCTTTTTCTTAAACTTTTTTAAACCAAAATAAGTTTATCCCATACCATATGTCGAAATTTGTTTTAGGAGTTCTAAAACACCCTGTAAGTTGAGGTAAAGGACAATTATGGACATAACTTTTCTCAAATGAATATCATTATTAGAACTGAATCATAAGGTACGTTAACAATAATCTGCTGTATAACGTGAAGGCGAATTCAAACAACAAAATCAAAATGCACCTATTTGCAAATATTTTAATAACAAGTTTTCAATGGAGTACATGAATGTGTATACTTATATCTGCATAAATAATTTGAATCACAGAGAACAACAATTGAGTAGAGTAAAATTTGTATTTGTAAAACAAATATAGAAACCCGATTCTATCATTATATGCATACAAATTTCAGGATGTGATATTTTAATTATTGAACATAAATCTGAAAAATTTCAGATAAAAATCATAAATGTGAAACAATGATTTACAAATTTACTTAATATGACATATCCAATTTTTAATTCTATAATTTTCGTCTTATTCTTTCTCAATGTGCTTTAAAATATTCCCTTCCATTTAATAATATTTATTGTCAAAACGTTTTCATAGCTAATATTTAAAAAAAGCTAGTAAATATTCTGATTTTACTAAAATTTGAATAATTTAAAATTGCATTTATACCATTGCATCATTTTTCGCCAGATTATGTTAACAGTAACCTAGTACTATATATATATTTTACTTTGCTTAAATTCTTAGACATTAAAATTTTCAATCATAATAGATTTTTAAACCACTTATTTTAAAACAAAACATTATTGCAAATAAAAAATGAGCATTGTTAGCGCAATTTTGACAAGAAAATTAAGGATCAGTATTTATAAAATTTACCTTTGAAATATTTTTTTAAATTTATCTTTTCTCTCTTTAAAAGCCAATTTATGTCTGGAGCATTGTCTGAATTTACAGTTTTATAATCTATATTTTAGATAATATTTCAGAGATATTCAAAATGTAGTAAAGAGCTTTAATATAGTTTATCATTATTATTTTAATTCATAATGTGATTATACTCTTGAAGTTTTGATTGGTAACGTACTAATAATCTGTTTTTCAAGCAAACTTTTCCAATTTTCGAACCCTATTTTTTGAAAATTAAGATATTTTTCTCTTTTAATTTAAAATTGCTTCTATTTCATATAATTATCAGGATTTATTTCCATTTTCTTATTAGCAATCATTTTATGTCTTACATTCCTTTTTAAAAATATTCCTTAAATTAAAGCAAATTTCTTTGACGTAAACTAATTATTTTGCATTCATTTTGAATCAATTGTGAATAGTCAAGGAATTATTCCAACATTGATGAGATGTAATTTCCACAGAAATTCAAAAAGAAAAGGTTAGAATATCTTAAAAGATTTTAAGGAAACAAATATATTGTTGGGCAATGATTCGAAAATATGTTGCATTAAACTAATTATGGTCATGTAATTGAGTCTTAGCGCAAGGGCTTTCTGAAATTGAAATTTTCCTCTGTAGTATAGAAAGGCGTTGTAAAGTAGAAAAGTTTTATGCTAGTATTTATTTTGAAGTAAAATAATTTCAATGAGACGTTATTAGAGTATAAATAGAAACTGTTACGTCCATGAAAATGCACAAATTTTTAGAAGATAACATTACATCAAACAATATATTCATGATCAGTGCATATATTTAATAATAATTATAGTAATAAATCTTTCACCATCGATGAATATTTCTTTTGAATCAATCGCATTTTCTTTCGGCGAATTTCTTTCAATTGTTCATGTTCTTCAGGAGTTACTTTCTTACTAGGGAGTTACTTTCTTACTAAATGGAGATCATCATTTAAATTATATCCAACACGTCAATTATTACACAAATATCACCGCAATCATATGAAGATTAGACAATCGTAGCAGTAATCTTCAAGATAGAGAACTCGAACACTGAAAATATTATTTTTCTAGATTTGTACCCTGATATTGCAAAAATAATTATCAGGTTAGACTAGTGCTTCTCAAACTTTCAGTATTTACGATCTAATTTTCAATCATAATTTTATCGACCCCCCTCCATTAATACATTGCATTGAATGCAATAATAATGTACTTTGACGCTGAAGTTGCAATACGAATTTAATTATAAATAGCACAAATTATCAATACATATGAAATTTTGTTTATAACTGCCCAAGGGAGTCATTAGTAATTATTAAACTTGATCTTAATTTAAAATGGATAAATCAATAACTAAATATATTGTACTGTGTAGATAAATTTATAAGTATATTATAACAGTGTAAATGGGTATTTTATTATTTGTTAAATTAGAATGTATTTTCTTTTCTTCGTCTCACTATACTAATATATTGTTACAAATTTTGTGTAAAATAGTGTAAATAATTTGTATTTGGACGTGTGTTATTTTACTCTAAATTAGATTAAATTTACGTTAAAATTGTAATATTCACTTGCAAACGCCGTCCCTTACGTTATAATGGTGATTTCAATGGGAACTTGGCAAAATCTTGGCGATAGAGTCAAGTTGGCGTCATATTTGGAGACTATTTTGGCGACTTGGCGATCATGTTGGTGACCATTTTTGGTAAGTTCGGAACCCTCTGGATTCTTCTAGAAATTAGTAGAGAAATACACTAATTTCAAGACCTATGACGTAAGCGTGTTTTTCTCGAATTATCCGCGAGGTATATAAATAGATATAGAGCTATATATATATAACCGAAAGTGAATCAGTCTGGTTTTGACTAGCTATCAATTAGTATTGCTTTGACTGTTGAAGCTATTAGTGATTACTTCGGCTGTTGAACGAGTGATTGCTTGGGAATAATCTCTTATATACGTGCATTTTAAGCACCGATAATTGTGTCTGCGTGCTGTTGAAGGTGTGAAGACCTTCTGTGGTTTATTTTGTGAATATTGCTGCTGTGAATTCTATATTTAAGCGGTTGGATTTTCTACAATAAATTTTTATCGCTCTTAAAGAACTGTCTTGTTCTTTGCGACTAATCTGCATAAAATCCTCGAACCCCGGATTTACGCAACAATATATATATTTTTTAAATATGTTTTTTATTTTCGACTTTTTTATATGCTTGCGCCCTCCACGTAGGAATATCACGCCCCCTAGGGGGGAGCACCCCACAGTTTGAGAAACGCTGGATTAGACCATAATAGCAGCCGGTTAATTTTCAAGAGTTTATTGTTATTAGAACTACCAAAAATAATTTATATATATTAAAACTAATTAAATCTAAAAATTGATCCGATAAGGAATTTATTCGTTATCGAAACCAAAGCGTCCTTATAATTGACTAAAAGCCAAGTTCTATAGAATATTTATTTCAAGATTGTTTGAAAGAAAATAATTTTCATTATTAATATTCTTTGACTTTAAAATTTTCCATGTCATCATCGTTGAACCGTTATATTTTGATTCTAAAGACAGTTTGTGACATGAATAAATATATCTATAAACAATATCTAATTCTTGACATGAATAACAAAACAGTTTTTCGACCTTTTTTACTCATTTCTTCTTTTTTTCTTTTTCATTCGAAAAACTGAGTTTGTCTATTTTTATTGGATCTCATACTTGAATTTTGCTCTCTTTTCTTTTTTCGAGCTAGTACACATCATATGAGAATGTGTATTGATTTCAGTTTTTAATTTTGAATTGTCTATATCAGCGACCTCCTACCATTGGAACTTCATGCACCATCACTAAATGTACATTTGTATGTGTGACAGATCACTAATATGAATGTAGAAAAAGCTAATTACATTTATATAATAATATTTAATATTTATCACCCCCATAAAAGTAACAGAGTCTTAGAGTAATTACTTCTTAAAAATAAAATATTTAAGTTCATTTAAAGCATTTTTAATGTGATATTTGTTCTTTTTTGTGTATAATCAGTTTGTGGATTTTCAGTCCCAATGACGTCACTGCAAGACGAGGAAACACGTTTATTTCTAACCGAGACTGGTACCCCGTTTTATTTGCTGTTACAGATGTAAAATGTCATTTCACTCAAGTATGATGTTGAAACTTGAATTAAAATTTTCACTGCTTTTCACTCAGTGATGAGTATTAATTTTTTTTACAAATATGCATAAATGAGGTCTTAATAAAGATGACTGGAATTTTGTTTTAAACTGTTGTGTGTCTCAAGGCACATCAATGGATATTTCTTTTTCATTCCTGTTTAAATTATAATCTTCAATGTTTATTGAAAGTTAATCTATTTTCTTCTTATTTTCCTGACTATGATCTACTTCCTTCAGGTAAACGAATTAAAAAATGTAAGTGTGTATGTGCGTTTATTAATTAATATAATCAAGATGGCTATTTTCAATCGTCATTAAGTACGCAATTAGTATCACTTATTTACATTTCTATTTGGCGATTGCCGATCTATATTGTTCTTTTGTTTTATAATACGCGTTTTTTATTTTATTGTGCAGATTACTTAGCTATTTTTCCCGCTTCTTTTATAGGTTATATTGTTCAATCCGTTAAAAGTCGCACATTGGATGTTAAAGATAGCGATCGTGCGGGGTAACTACGTCACCCCCAATGCTTTTGATGTAATTAATTTTATTGTACACTATAAAAATAGTAATTGTAGTAAATAATTTAAATGTGAGAAAGCATATTTATCTACTTTTAAGGACTTTTCCTTTTTCAGATAATTTGAGAAAAATTCCAGTCAAACTGAACTAAAATGTTTCAAATGTGTGTGACTTTATTAAAAGGCTCAAATCACAAACACTTTTCGCCAACATTACAGGAACTATATTTACAGGCAAAACTTTCATATTTTATTCAAACCATTCTAGTTTTATTGTCCTTACATAATCAACAAATAGCATGTTGAACTTTCTCTTGTAATTTATGCTTTTTTACAGAGCACTATAAATATTGTGGTACACTTGTGGGTTCATATCTTTCTAATGGATTTATTTAGGCAGCATTTTCAAAATCTTCCTTTCGACTCCAATGTGTTCATTGTTTTTCTCAAATTCACTTTCACTATCCTTATTACTTTCCATTATTTCATCAAGTTCGTCCCATGTTTTTTCAGTTTCTTTTTCCTAAGTTTCATCATCATGCAATAGGAATCGCAGATTCTCCATTTATTTTTTATATTCTCTATTAATTTACATTTATAAACCACAGCGAGCAATCAAAGCCATCAAATCACTCAAGGTAAAATGTAGCATGTTTATAGAAAGTATTTTGTAACAAATGTGGTTGCATGGGGAACATAGTCACCTCAAGTTCCTTAAGATTGTAACAAACTGTTGTCATTTTTAAAAAAGATGGAAATATGTGAAAAAGATATTTTAGTTCTCATCAAGACTGTCATGTAGGAGAATACTAACAAGGCCTTTGGTAACAAATTAACGGTTTTACCAGAAATCAAGATTTTGTGAGCCTGGGGGACACATAGTGCCCCTCTCGACCTCTCCCTGATTAATTTAGACCGGGGGTACTCAACCTTTTTTTCTGCTGGGCCGCATAGATACGTCAGTTATTTCACGCGGGCCGCATACAAATGCTAGTTATTTCATGCGCGTCACAACATGAGGATAAATGGGGGATGGGGACCGGGAGAAATGCTTTAAAACCAAGATAACATTGGAAATTTAAAATGTGGAAAATTGATCGAAATAGTATAACTCCTGTTTTGCATTTTTTAATTATTATTTTATATATATTTATTTTGTCGCTAACACTATATTAGAAGCACTTAATACACACTCTTTCCCAACTTCTGCATCAATAAACGGTTTCATATGATTACCAATAATATAACGAACCTCTTGAAAGAAATCTTCGAGGAAAAGCATCATTGAATGATTCCTGTTGATTGATATTTTTTAAATACAGCATTTTCGTGACAAATCCAACAATTACTGATCCATGTTTGTTTTTCTCTACAAAAAATAGTCAACCTCCTAATCGTCTTGAAACGCTTTTTTTTCCGAATTTTTTTCGTTTGCAAGATATGAAAGATAGCT
Organism: Trichonephila inaurata madagascariensis; assembly: GCA_019973955.1. NCBI lineage: Eukaryota > Metazoa > Arthropoda > Arachnida > Araneae > Nephilidae > Trichonephila > Trichonephila inaurata. The sequence goes on from BMAV01004143.1 coordinate 19,164, forward strand.
AAAAATTAGTTCCACCCGTAAAATTGTTGCTATTCCACTGTCTGTTATCACTAACCGTTCAAAGTTGAAAAAGAATCTCAATTGGCACCCGTACGGCACCGACACAGAATTGATACATTTGATTTCTTGATAAAGAATTTCCCACCCAATTTTTAATGCAATGTTTTTAAATAAGTAAATTTCTCGCAGAGCAATGGACCATGACCGGGCCACTTAAAAAGGCTCGGTGGGCCGCAGGTTCAGTATCACTGATTTAGACAACCTAAATTCCCAAACAGTATGCATTAATGAAGTTCTAATACAGGATTAATTCTATTAAATCATTTCGAAGAAAAATTTTCAAAAATTCTTTTCCCCTCTGCCTTTCGAAATGCATTCCATTCAGATACAAAAACATCTTGGGAGAAAGATAAATCGCAATGGAATGCTGAGATTTCAGTTTTAAAAGTCAATATTTCTTTTCTGCTAAGCTGTCACAAGAAGAGGAATTCTTTCTCGTGCAAACAATTTTTTGTCGGGAAAACTTTTATAGAGGCCAGTTCAGCGATATACATGTATATGCCTGTTCCAACGCTCTAACAAAATGCTTTGATCTTAAAAGCGAAAATAATGATTTGACTCCTTTGAAACCGTAAAACTTTTAGAAGGCTTTGAAAGAAGAAAACACTTTTTTCCCTCTCTCTCTCTCATTCCATCCCGCAGAGTAATTTTATTTTTCTACCAGACGCATTTCGCTTCCCTTCTAAGAACAAAATGTAATTCAACAAGAGTGGCATCACCTTTGCTTTTCGTTAGTAACATTTCCGACTCAAAATCTCTTGTAGGGTTTGGACGTTTTTTTGTCTGCAAGGATAGTAATTTTTGTCTGGCTTTTACGAAAAAACCCTTTTTAAGATAATAAGTTCCAAGAATTCTTTCTGAATTGTTCATTGTTCTTTAACATATGATATACGACATAAAAAAGTGTGGAAACATAAAACTCGGATGTAAAACAATGCATAATAAAGTGAAATAAAAGAGAAAAACGTAACACTTAACCAAATATGGGATTAGTGCTACTGGAAACCTTCAACCAAGATTTTAATGCTTTCAAATTGTTATGCAATAAAAAAAATTTAGTGAACATACTGAGTTTTCTCATTAGCTTATTAGCTCATTTGTGTTTTTTGTAGATTTCATATTAGGAAATAATATTCTACGATACTTAAATTTAATTATCACCGTGGCGATATAAATCAACTCCAAAAACAACCGGCATTCACACTTGTTGTGTTTGTTGTTATTTTCGTAATGGTGAAGCAATAATATAAGTGAAAATAAACACTCTCATTTTATATTTTCTGTTTATTAATAAATTTTGGTATTAAACTATTTTCATATCACTTTACATCTTTCTCTATTCCTTTTGATTGTACTAATGAAATAATTGAATGTTTTACGTTCTTGCTTAATTGAAAATAACTGATAGTTATGAAATTAGTTTATTCTCATCTTTTGCAATAAATTAGAAATCGCTTTTATGCGTATAAACAAAATGATTATGCTATATAAATATACTTGTGCATAAGATATCTACTTACTAAGTAGTACTTTTCCATAATTTTAGATCGGTTGTTTTAATTGCCACTTCACAACATCCAGCTTGAAGAATTCTCTAAGGCTGTGTTCGGTAAAAGTACGAGAGCTTGAACTAAACGCCAAGCACATTTTCAGACAGAAAAAATGCTTCAGTTTCCATGGAAATTTGCAATATTATAACTCATACCTCGGTTAACAATATAGTGTTTTTAAAAATGTCAAAATATTCCATGAATACTTTATTTTTTCGTTTTAATACGTGAAGGCATAGCCCATTTAACATTACGATATGGGAGAAAAAACGCGAAACACATTTCATACCAGAAAAAAAGCAACAACTCGATTAAAAATGGGAAGTATGATAAAAATTGCTGCTCTCTAAAGGATAGTGAAGCCAGAACATCATATTAATTTATCATTTCTTTTATATCAGAAAAAATTGTTCCAAAACGGGTCCTATTCTTTAACATTAACCAAAGACAGCCTAAAACGCCCCTAACAATCTTGCGGTTAACTAAAGGACATGTTATTACTTTGTAGAAGAACTATTTCCTGACGTGATAATCAGTCTTTGTTCGGTTAAGTTATTTTTAAAATTACTTTAAAATATTTAATCAGATCCCAATCTCTTTTGAATGTTTTTATTAATTAATCCTTTTGAATAAAAAGCCTTTAGAATCCTAATAGGTACTGTACACATAAGGAAATTTCTTTATCTAAATATCTATAGGAGAAAAAGCGACTCACTCATCACGAGATCTCAAGTACTATTAAACCTACATACTTCAAATTCAGCATACATGTTACTTTTATTGAGTATATACCCGCAAAGAACGGGTTTTGCGGAAATCAACTCCCAAGGGGGTTTGCCAGGGCTATACTTTAAATAATTCCTTTTTCAAACAATCAAATTTACAGACTTGAAATCCAGTAAGCATTGTTTCTTTGTTGAGTTGAGATCCGCTAAGAACGTGTTTTGTGAATATTGACCACGAGGAAGGGGAGGGTAACCGGGGTGTAAATGATAAAAATATGTTTCTGTTTTAGAATTTCAAATTCTGTTACTTTTTCTTTTTTTTTTTAAATAAAGAGGCGAGGGTTCGAAGAATATTTTTCGTTACATTTGAAAGTTTAATGCTTGGACTTTGATAAAAATGAAGGCCCAGTAGTCTAGTGGTAGTATATCACGCTTCCACAACACAGGTCTGGGTTTTATTTCGGGCTGGGCAAGATTGACTCAGCCTTTCATCCCTTCTGAAGTGGGTAGAGTACCAAGCTTGCTTGGGGACTTAATCGCTGGGGGTCTTGCTTCAGACTGACCACCTGATCGGTACATCTGTTCGTGCACCTCACCACCCAACGGTCACGCATACTGGGATGGGTACAGTAGACTCTGGCCCTCATTAGCTGTTGCGTCACTGAGTTTGAGTCTTGGACAAAAATAAATGTTAAAAATGTAGTCTTTCAAATGTCATGAAATTTCAAGTGAGGCGTGCGGGTAATGGCAAGTCTCATCTTAAGGTATGCAACTACCCTAAAATTGTAAATTTTGACAAATTTTTTTTCGTGATTTTATTTTATAGGCCATCTTATTAGCTTTTTAAAAATTTCAAGTTTATTATTTTCTATTCACTAGAACAAGAATTACAAGTGTTTTTATAACAGCGAATGCCACTACTTGAAGCAAGACGTCACACATCAAAATGCGTTTTACTCGAAATGTGTATTTTTGAAAATGATCAAACGGGGACAGCGATTTCCCAAAAAGTTTTGAAAATAATTTTTTGAATCTGTACACGTGTTCTGTATAATAATAGAAGTGTTTTAACCTTCATATTTATCAATTACAGTTTTATTACAAAATTTACTGTCCTATGTGAATATAATCACTGTTTTTAAGCAAATTCATATAATCACAAGGGTAAAGTGCTCTAGTTTTTGTACAAATTAAAATATCTCTTATCCATAGGTTAAACGTAATGGCAAAGAAATACATCAAAATTGAAAAATTGAGAATTTGTTCATAAACTTTTTTTTTTGAGCTGGAAACTGCTCCACAAGAAGAATGGTGATTGCTTAATTCTGCTGTGGTTGACCGCCTAATTGAAAGCATGGTCAGAAGGTGTAAACTTTGCATACAGATGAGGAGGGATCACATACCCTATTAATGTCCCTTTTTTTCATTTTATGCTGTTTATTTTCACATTATACATAATTCTATTTAAATCTCCAGTATGACATTGTCTGATAACTCACAAAAATTTAATATTGTTTTCATTTCTGTATTAATTATTGATTTCGTTTTTTGTATAAATATATATATACTTTTTGCCAATTTTTGTAATCAAAGCAGTATTTGTTGATTTTTGCAATTTACATTTTCTGTTTAATTTTTTGGAAGTAGGTGAAATATGAAGAATCAATATTAAGTCGTAATTAATTTTATTAATTATCTTTAAAAGATTTATTGTCCCCCAAAACAATCTTATATAAATTTCAGTTAAACTTATTTTTAAACCTTAAAAAAAAAACCTTTTCAAGTTTTGACAAGTCCCAAAAGGGTCATAAGCCGTCAAAAATTATCCCAATTTTGGTTGTGTTGTATTTGTAATTCTTTAAATAATTAGTTTTAATCAATTAATTATTATTATTTTTTATTTCATCCAAAATAATCCTGTATATAAAATTTCAGCTCCATTGAGGGCTTTAAAATGTATTTTATTAACGATTGAAAATTCCACCCAGATAAATAAATAAATAAATACATAAATAAATAAATATATAGAGATTGTGAGCTAATAGTAGGAATTGAAATAATCTTGTGTTTTCGACTGTTCAATATGCTCGCCCCCCTTGTAGAGTTATCACGCCCCCCTAGGAGGCGCGCCCCACAGTTTGAGAAACGCTGTATTATGGCTTTGTATATTCACAGAAAATAAATTGCTATTTTATTTTTCATAAAAATGTTAAAAAACCACGGCGATACGCATAATGGGACAACCAAACTCTGTACTTATGTTGATGTGCCTTAGGAGAGTACAAAAACAGCACCTGTGCGTATTCCCTAAAATTTGGAATATGATTGCTAACTTTATTCAATCTCATTTCGTCTGGAGCCCCAGGAAACTTATGGGTCTTCTATTTCCTTTTCGACTTGAAATTTTGGGGAAAACATTGAGTGCGCGAAAAAAGGAAGCTTTTTGGTTAGAGCTCATGTACCTTTCCCACAAAATAAAAGCATTGAAAATTTACAGACCAATAAGGAAGGAAAAGATTCCATATGACCATGAGAGGGGGGGATTGGCAATAGAGCATGTAAAGGTTTATAATTTGACTTTTGCGAAGGGCAACTGCTGCGTCAGAACTTTTTTTTTTAGGGGATTCACCCATGTGATGGTTTCAAAAAGTCAAAAAAATTGTTTTTTTCATAAATTGCTCTTTTCAATGGTGTAAAACATTTTAAAGGGGAAGGGTCAGTGTGGAAGATGATGAACCTGTTGGACGCCCAAGGTCAGCGATTACAGACCAGACTGTTAATCAACCCTCAATCAGTTAATCAACTTTGAAGTACTAAAATATCTTTGTGAAAAAAAATTAGGAAAAAGAGGCCAAATTGGGTGATTGTGTTCCCGAAGACAATGCATCCCATCACTGGCCCTATCTGTCAAGCAGTTTCTGACTAAAAAATTTAGTGAGGGGGGATCCTCCCTTTTCCCTGATATGTCCTCTGCGCTTTTTAATTTTTAAAAAAATCTTGCTGAAAGGGGAAACCCCTTTTTAAATTAATTGAAGAGGCTCAGACAGAAAGGAAAATTTTCTAGAGGGGGCTTAAAAAACCCCGTTCCCGAACTGTTACAGCAATGGGCACCCAAAAGCAAAATGTGTGAATGCGAAGGGAAAAAACTTTGAAGGTGATACTTCACAGAAAG
>BMAV01004144.1:0-20467 GCA_019973955.1 Trichonephila inaurata madagascariensis
ACGATGTTTTTTCGAACCCTTTGAATGAGAAGTTTTTCCGCTTTCTGACCACATACCATTCCTTTTGTTTCTCATTATTTTGAGTAATTTTACCAGCTTTTAAACTTATATTGGGTCCTGATATTCAAAATTCACATGGAAAATTTATATCGTTTGAAGGCAGTGACATACTATTTTATAAACGTAGAAAGGAACTTAATATGACCATTAATAACATTTTACGATTTTTTTGCTTACACACGTTCGGGGGGCCCCTGTAGCTAGGGTGGGCTGTATCATTGATACTGGCCCCCTGATAAGGCAGGATACACCCCTGATGAGAAGGAATGTTCCTCAGAATTCGAAATCCATTCTTATTTTTCTCGAACTATGTTATGCTATCGGGAAATCTGGACTTATTTTGATTTTTCAATAACTATTTAAAATTCAGCATATTTATTCAACTTATTATAAATTTTACTTTGAGAAATTCACAAAAAATGTTGCTTGATCGAAAGAATTATAGGCGGCCTGCGGCCGCCCCCTTGTTTCGGCGCTCCCACGTGCGGTGCACGCGCTGCACACCTGCTAGGATCAGCCCTGTCTATAGTTTATCTTGGAGTTGTCTTAAAGAAACTTTCATTTTGCAATTTTTTAGATTAATTAGAATAGTTTGTATGTAATTTGCATTTTATCAAAGGAGAATATATCTTCCCTCCATCTTGCTATTTCATTGGTGCGAGGATAATCGCAGTTACATTTAGCATCAATATTACAATGAAATATAAACGCCTGTTTGAAAATATACCGTATTGACTCGAATCTAAGCCGCGCCTATTTTTTCCAATGTTAGTCCTACTGAAAATCGGGTGAGGCTTAGAATCGAAGGAAATGATATTCGTTGGATGGGACAATAAGAGCAACTAAAAGTTAATGTATGTATTTAAAAGTTTAATACTGGTAAAATCACTTATTTGTTCTCATTCCTAATTTTAATTTCGTAAAATTAGATTTCTATAAACCATTTTTCGCAAACAAAATTCCTCGACTTTGCGATGCGGCTTGGATTCGAATAAATATGGCAGTTTCTTGGGAATGTCCAATTCGAATGACGTTATGCTCATGATTTCTTAGTGCCACTAATATAATCGTTTTTTAGATAATGGTTGCTCAGGTGATGAGTGCTGCTTACGCTTTGCTGATGATGGCTGTTCTTGTGGGAACATCGATTCAACTCACTGAAGATGGTGTGGGCTCCCCGTCTTCAATATTCTTGATAGCATTATCGGGGAGTTTCTTTATAGCCGCTCTCCTTCATCCGCAAGAGTTTTGGTGCATCATTCCGGGATTGCTTTATTTCCTCAGTATTCCATCTATGTATCTACTGCTTATAATATATTCTCTGGTGAATCTCAATGTGGTCACATGGGGTACACGTGAAGTTCAAACAAAAAAGACTAAAAAAGAGATCGAAGAAGAGAGGAAAGAACAAGAAGAGTTGTTGAAAAAGAAACGAAATCCAGATTTGCTCTCCTTTCTTGGACTTGGAGGTAAAGACAACGAAGAAGGCAGCATTACGCTCAGCTTGGCCAATTTATTTACGTGCATGCTCTGTACTTATCCCAAATCGAACGAAGACAAAATTCACTTGATGAAAATTGGAGACCAATTGGAGCAAATGAATCGGAAGATTTCTTCTTTAGAGAGACAGCTGGAGTTATCTCACGCTATTCCTTTCCGGAGTCGGAAAACATCGATTGGGGGCAAGGGCTCAATTCGCGTCCGATCAGAAAATGGGCTTTCCGTAGTGAACGAAAATGAGGAAGAGGCCGAATTCGATTCGGGATCCGAGGCTCCTTCGAGTGAAGGATTAGGTAAAACAAAGACTTGTCTCTATTTTTAGTGTATATATAAATATATATATTCGAAATGATATTCTAAACTATTTATTTCTTTGTAGAACCTAAACAAGAACGAGATGATCTGATAAATCCTTATTGGATAGAGGATAAAGAACTCAAGCGGGGAGAAGTCGAATATTTACCAGAAGCTGAAATTTCATTCTGGAAAGATTTGATTGACAAATATTTGTATCCTATTGAGCAAAATAAAGAGCATCAAGCTAGAGTGGCTTCAGAGTTGAAAGAATTGAGAAACAAAGTGGTTTTTGCTTTCTTCATGTTTAACGCTTTATTTATTTTAATAGTGTTTTTGCTTCAACTGAACAAAGACACTCTGCATTTAGACTGGCCCCTCGGAGTTAGGACTAATATAACTTACAATCCCGAGACCAGTGAAGTTCGTATAGACAAAGAATACTTAGAGCTAGAACCCATTGGGCTGGTTTTTGCTGTCTTTTTTGCCCTAATCCTCGTCATCCAGTTTGTAGCTATGCTCTTTCATCGATTTGGTACTTTATCTCATATAATGGCTTCTATCGAGATATCTTGCTTCAACCAAAAAGTCGATGATATCAGCGACGATGCATTCATTGATAAAAATGCTGTTCAAATTGCTCGCCAGCTTCAGAGGCTTCGAGGTATAGATGACGACGAAAAAAGCGAAGAATCTGTGTATGGGGATAGATTAGCTCGAAGAAAAACTATTCAAAATCTTGAGAAAAGAAAAAATCAAAGAAATAGGATTGGGACCCTTGACGTAGCCTTCAGGAAGCGTTTCATGAACATTAATTTGCACGATGCTGAGCACGGTAATATAGGTATGTTTTGAAATGGATACTAAAAAAAATTTAAGTAGTCTTTTAAAACTTAAAAGTTGTGATTCACTACAAGATTATACTTATATGAAGTCTCAAGAGTGTTAACTTTGTCTCAAGGGGAATATAAAAATTTTTCAAACGGGTATAATTCTTTTAAATTTAAACTAAATAATTCGAATCTTTTACACATTATTTACAAATGATTATGGCTTCAAAAAAGTACAAAATGTTTAATATAATCATAATTTAAAAAATTATAAGCATATGAAAATATGTAATAAATATATTAAATTTTTGCGTTGCGCATGCTATTTTCTAAAATAGTGGCCTCTGATGTGTAAAACTTTACAGAATTATAAAATGTATCGTACTCTTTAAACCCTAGATCACATTTAAGAATATTATTTTTTGTATATTTCAAAATATTTGTAAAATTTCGAAATTTTTTAAAAATTTGAAAATGTAATTTTCTTATTTTCTAAAAAATATAATTTTATTCTAATATGAAATTACTACAGTGTAATAAGGATACATTTAACTTTATAAATCAACTTATTGCTAGTAATTAAAGCTACTGTTTTAGAAAATAGCATGCGCAACGTAAAACTTAATATTTCTTATAGAAATGTTTCTTTTCATATGCTTATAATTTTTAAAATTATGGTTATATTTTAAACATTTTATACTTTTCTGAAGCCCCATTCCCTTATAAATGTGTAAAAGACTAGATTTATTTAATTTTAATTTCAAAGAGTTGTATATTTGAATATTGTTTATATTTTCAGCCCTCTATAGAAAAAGTTAACACCCCTCAGACCTCTTAAAGATAATGTTAAGTATTATTTATTGACTGAATCGATTGTCTTCTAAATCAAACGAAATAATTTTGATCTCGGAATGGAATACACAAAGTAATCATGTAGCTTTCATGAGAAAAAAAAGAATGCTTAATCTTCTGTGGGAAAAATGACCTCCTTTCATGAATCGAAAATGCATGAGTTACTAACAATTTGGATGCGAGTGTTCCCGTTTTTGATGGACGAAGTGATATGGAATCCAAAAGGGCGGCCCAGTAGTCAAGAAAACTGTTCGAAAGTATAATGAAATACATTTCAAATCAACAGATTGAAAAAAGCCAAAATCAATAATGAATATCAATAGAAATAATATTATGTAGTATACAATAATTATACAAGTTAATTATTATGCATAATATTCATATAATACAAAAGTAATTAATATAATTTAATGGTAATTATTATATAGAATTATCCTAATATAATACAAAAATATTATAAATAATATGTAATTATATATAATTGTGTACACACACTTTGTATATTATAAATGAAATAATCACATGATATTCATTATTAATTTTAATGTATATTAATTATTATGGGCTGATAACTTACGATATTCCAAAAACTGCGAGTTCCTTGAATGAACAAGGAATATTTAAAAATGTATAATTTAAATCGTACATTTTTAAACGTTCCTAGTTCATTAAAGTAACTCAGTTTTTGGAATATTATCAGCGGTAAAATAAAGTTAATGATTTACAGCAATAATTAAAAGCACAGCCCTCATTCTGTGTATATCCTAGAACTCACCAATTATATTAGAAATATCCATATTCGAAAATAGTATAAAAGGCGACTGGCTTTTGAAGAATGATTGCAATGAAATTTTTAAAGAAATAGAGAATTAAAATAATAGGAAATTAATAGGGTTACCACGGTAAAGAAACAAAAATTAACGATAATATATACGCCATCCCCCGTGACAACCATATCATCATACGATAAAAATATAAAGGTAACCATATTGTAATATTATCGCGTATCTTGAACGCGTAGCACTCGTCTATCAAACTAGCACCAAATATTTACTAAATGATTTGTTTTAATTGGATATAAAATTGATTTCAATAAATACACTGGCAGTCAATGCAAATAATTATTTGAATAAAAATCTTTTTCAGCTACTCCTGTCTTGAATGGCTTGAACCGCATCGGTCGTAGTCGTGAAACAATTCGGGCCTTGGAACTTCGCCGTAACAACGTTTTGGGTGGCAGCAGTCGAATGGAGACTCTCGGAGCTAAAAACGACTTTAACAACAGACCCAAAAATGGCGACGCAAGGCGTGTTGATAAGATCTTTACCAAACAAAATGGTGGTGTGAATCCAGGTTTCGGGAACAAAGCATTTGATGGCAGTTCGGACGAAGAAACTGGAGGCCGAAATTTAAGAATGCAGATATATGGTTCTAAGAATAGTCTGGCAAGTTATAGAGAAGAATCTGAAATCTCTCGGCGAAGGCACAGCCAGTTATGACCAATTCAAATAGAGCTCAAACGTTCCAACTTTGCCGGTTTTTAAAGATGTTGACTAAAACTGAACTTGCATAATTAATCTGAAGCATAACTGGTTTGTTTCTCAAAGAGTGCTTAGAAAACTACTCATCCCAGGTGAAAGGTACAAAATGTTTAAAACGAGATTTTACACTCTCGAACAGAAATCTCAATGTGCAATAACGTTTTATTAGACTTGTGTAATATAAGTCATTTTGTGATAGTCATATACAAAATCGTACTAAGGCAACTAAACATTAATGCTCAGAAGTGAATGTTAAAATAGAAACATCTAATGTATTCTATTTTCCATTCCTTTTTCAAATAGAAATTAACGGCATTTTGATTGTTTCCCGTATAAAGCTGAGCAATCTAATTTAGAGAAAAGAATCGCATGTTATGTAAATATGACTAAATCCTGCTGTCTAATTAATATTGGATAAATGCAAGAAGAATTAGTGTGTGAAATCAATATTTAGGCCACTTAATGTTATTTTTACAAAAGGTTTGTGTGTGTGTTTTTAAATGTGTATATTCGCGATATTTTATTCGTGACAATAAAGATTTTTAAGACTTGTCAGATTATTTCTCTCTCTCTTCCAATATTTCTACACTGTGGCCTATTCCTCTTTAGCGCGAATTATCTTTGCTGCCGTTAACTGAACGGTTCTAAATCGCGATCTGCTATCAAATAAGATGGGATCAAGCTTAGAAATTGAAAAAGGGAGGCGTATTAGCGCCCGTTTCATGTTTTATGTCTCAACCTTTTCTGAACGGGCCCAATTGATTAAATTTGGGAAATGTTGCGTTAATGACTTCATGCGAAAAACCGGGTTTGAAAAGAAAGGCCCTGTGTTGAAAATTATTCCCCTTTCGATTTTAGTTTTTTCTAAGGAACTCGTCATCTGAACTAAGTGTTTCAACGGATTAGTAGTAAGATGTTTTAACCCCACCCCAATTGCAAACTTGGTTTAAATTTATTTCTATGGACCAAAAGAGCTACTCTATCATTTAACTATAAAAAAAAATAATTAACAAAATCTAATTCCTGAAAACAGAGTCGAATAATTCTGATCCTCATTTTTCACAAATAACTTGTTTGTATTTTCTATTGTTTTTAATATTTTATTAATAATTTAAGTGATTTAATTCATGCTGCATATTAACGCAGTAACCAATAAATTTCGTCCTATAAATTCGAAAACAAATCTTTAATACTTTTACGAAATTTCTGTTCGTGTCAATCGATATAATTTAATATTAAAGACAAAATCTGTCATTTGAAATGGGATTTTAATTCAACATTGACTGAATACCCGTCTTGGAGTCGTATTATAATTCATTGCCAATATCTTATAGTCCATCGATAGAATTTCATATAACCTCCCAAGAAGCTTTAAGTATTTATCATATGGCTCTATTTACTACTCTAGTTGTAGATTATTTCTCCACATTACTGTTCATCAATGTAATAACCTTATACACTGAAGGGCCGAGACATGAACGCCTCTTAACGCTTTTGTACCCCTTTTGGTCAAAACACTCAACCCGGCATGGATCCCAATGTTTTATATGGGTTGTATCCAATGCCTAAGCAACGGTCACGCAAAGTAGAGATATTTCGACATTGATGCATTTGATCGCTGCACTGTCTTTCTATGAAAGCCCAAATGTTCTCAAAGATCCAGCAAGTTGGGTGTCTAGAACATTAATTGGAATTCATGATTATGCTCTTGGAACAGCTCTAACAGAATTAGTCTTGTGACATAGGGTGTTACCCTACAGGAAGTTTAAATTTCCAGTTGGGCCAGGGAATTTAACCGGCCCCAAACTATTGAATTTTTTTGTTTTCTGGTTTGTTCACAACGGTTTCAAGCTTCCCCAAGCATAAGCAATCATGGGAACTTTTTCCGGGGGAAAAGAAATAAAATATGCTTCAGGGAAAAATTTGGTTCAAAAAAAAAAAACTTCCGACGACGGAGTTCCAAGACCCCCACTTTTTTAAAAAAAATTATTTGCTAAAGGGTTTTGTAAAAAAAAATCATTCCTGTAATAAAAAATGCATATTTATTGCAATCTTTTAAAATTTAAAAATTAAAAGTAGTGCGATTTTATCTATTACTTGAAAATCTTATATTGTTGCAAAAAGAAACCCCAAAAAACTTTAGCAGTTACCCAGATAATTTGGGGGTTATAATAAAGGGTCATATTGTGTTTTAGCCAAAAAAGTCTATTATTACTGTACTCAAATACATTTTTTTGAATGAAGGGAGGGATGAAAAAAATGATTGAAAATTGGGACGAAAAATTTAAAGTTTGAGAAGCACTGGGTTAATATCACTGGGATTTTTTTCCCCATTAAACCCCGGGGACAGAGATTTTGGGTAACTAAAGTATGATACGTGACGTGGTAGCGGATTCACGAATCATGCATACTTGCTTTTTCATACCTGGGTATCCCCATGCTCTACCAAAAACTAAAATTAAAAAACAATATTAAATAAAAGCGAAAATTTTACCTTTAATAACTTTTCAAAAGAGTTTAAAAAGGGTTTGGCGAAAAACCGGGTTTTTTGACACTAATTGCTAAAAAAAAAGCTGTAAACGTAGTTTGGAATTTAAAGTTTTAATTTTTGGGGGGCTTGTTTTTTTAAAATATTACCCCAAACCCCCTATAGTAAAAATAATGGTTTTTTAAAAAAAAAATATAAGAAAAACTACAAATGATTTTTTTAAGAAAAATTTTAGATGAAAAAACCAAAAAAAAAAAAAACGAAATTTTTTAAGCTTTTTTTTTCAATCTTAAAACCGAAAACCGTTTAACCTTGGAAAAAAAAATTTTTTTGTGCTTTTATTTTTTGTAAAAAACAAAATTATTAAATGTTTAATTAAAATTTTGGGTATTTTTAAAAAAATCCAAAAATTTTTTTGGGTTTTCACATCTTTAAAACACTGATTCGAAAGAACAAAGTGTGAAAACTTTTCTATAAGAATTTCGATACATTATTGGGGAAAAAAAATTCATACAGAGTGATTTAAAAACCGTCAATGGCCCATTTTGAGAAAAAATCGTTAAAAATGCAAAATAACGAAATTTTGCAAAAAAATTATACCATATCGTGGCGAAATAAGCAATATTTCCAATTCTGTAATTATTTTTTGGTAGGAAAGGTATGTGATCGTAATTTTAAAAAAAAAAAAGGACTTCCTCCCGGGGGTAAAAGGGAAAAAGCGTAACTCAATTTTGTTAACGCTTGTAAAAATTTCACTCTTCATAATTTTTCCATATCGTAGGCTTTATATGAAAATCGATTCTTAAGGTGCAAACTCCAAAAACTGTGAATATCCTGTATCATTTAATATTTGTGGTCCCCGAACGCTTTTAAAAGGATGGGGGGAGGTTATTGGTTTTGGAGAATCCCTTTTTTTGGGATGGTCAATCTTAAGGGTTTTTGGGCCCCTACAGGGTACTTGGCCCGCAACACCCTCCCCGAGGGTGTCCCAAACATACTCTAGCGGATTAAAATCAGGAGAACATGCTGACTACTTATACCTTATGTTTTCCCTTTAAGAAAATTCTCCACAAGACCTGTATGAGGGCTGGTATTTTCTCATCAAAAGGGAAAACGCCAATGCTTGCAGCTAAGGGACGAACGGGGGCTCAGAACCTGTCTGGGATATCTTTTAACCGTCAAATTTCCATTCCAAGTATGCAGGTCAGTACGTCCCCCTATTTCGATTCCGCCCATACCATCAAAAACCCGGTCGAAAGATTTTATAAATGAATTAAGGGGGTTTTAAAGGGTGTCCTTTTCCCCCAAAACATCTGGTGTCGCCCCTAAACTAAATCTGGATTTGTCCAAACATTTGGTCTCTTGCATCAATCTGTTTAGTTAATTTTTTCGGGCCCCAAAAGGTTTTCTTGCGCCAACGGATTATACACCATTGACCTACGTGCACACGAAAAGCCTATTTCGGATTGTTTAGATTGAGACTCTTCGTCCTGTTAAAAAAAATCTTTGGGTGGCTTTTTTTTTCTCGAAAAGGGCCCTTTAAAAATATAAATTAGTTACTGATGTGGAACGTGGGTAAAACCTGGTCCTGGCGAAGTCGAATATGCTATGTTTCTTGGAGCAGATTCTGGCAGTCCTCACAAGTCCGGACTCCCCTCCCCCCGAAAAAGCCCTTTATTTTTGCTCGATTGAGTGGAATCCTATGTATCCTATGCCACACTCCAACCATGTACGTTACAGTTCTTTGTGTTTGCCCGGATTCCAGTCTCCCTGTAGTATGCCAAGCTATGGACCCCTGTAGATCACGTTGTCGTGATATTATCCAGCCAAATAGCCGCAGGGTTTAATTTCACCCCTGGGGCAACGAAAAACTTCTACGAAATCACGATTTTTGTAATATTTTTTCTTGTGTTTGACAACATGAACGTTGATTTGTATATGAAGTTTTGCTTTTCTGTTTTCTGCTACACTTTATATTATGGATGTTTTGTTTTACGTAAGTTATCGGAAAAAATATTAGCATAATTTCATTAAGTCCATGTACCCTCTTAATTTTTTTACGATTATTTTGCGATTGTAATAATTAAAACCAACTTTACCAACGTCTTCAACGATGTACTTTATTTCAGATGAGTTTTACGTCAAAGTACAATTTTTTTGTTGAAATTTTATCCAAAACATTGCAATTTCATCAGCTTGCAAAAACAAAAATATTTTAGTTTTTTCCCAAAAAAATTTGATTGGCATCGAAGTCTACAAAAAAATTCTGACTCGTATATATAATACAGTCAGGGCCGATCCTAGGGTATCGGCCGCCCTCGTGCAAACACCTAATGTGCCGCCCCCATAGAGAACTTTTCATATTTTGACTAATACTTAACGTTGACGTTAAAAAATCATCTACTTATATAAGAATAAAAAGTAAAACACAATAATAACTCAAATAAAATTTTAAATGCAGAACACTTCATTTTTTGCCCAGGTAATGAGTTATAATAGCAACAAAATGCTTTAACAAAATAATAAACTAATACAAATATAACCTTTAAAATAAAAATAAACATTTTATAATTATAAATGCAAAACAACAGAATATACTCTAAAAATACAACCTAATAAAAATAAATACTAAGGCACAAATCTCGGGAAACGAAAAGTATGTAAATCAGTCCTTCTACTGAGACTAAGTTAATAAACTAAACTGTAAAATCCGGTGTATAACGCGCACTTTTAACTCAAAAAATAAGATCGAAATTTACGGTTGCGCGTTATACGCTGGGTATAAAAATAAGAACTTTAAAAATACAAAAAGATGAGCATAGAAAAAGATCAGACTTTTACATATATCAAAATACTGTTCCTGTGAAAGAAATAACATTCCTTATGAATTTAAAGGGTTGTAATTCTGAAAGTACACTATATTTTTTACTAAGTCTTGGAATAATATTCAAATAAAGGACTTCAAAACACAAGATCATTGCACACATGCATTTCAGGTTTCTTCGTAAAAAAAGGTATGCGTGTTATACGGCGAATATGTGTAGGGACACGCGCTATACGCCAGATTTTACTGTAACTATAAAATAACTTTTCTCGTTTTCTGAGAAGCAAATTTGTTAATCGTTTCGGTTAAATCAGTTTTTTCCGAGATTTCGGATTCAATTGAGACTGGCCAAATCTGAAAGCCTTTCTTGTGTGATATTATTTCTCAAGTAATTTTTAATGATTTTTAATTTTCATCGGAAGCTACAGAAACAGATTAGGTTAAAAAAATTCTTAATGCTAGAGCGAAATTGGGAAAACAGGGAATAAGATCATTTTTCACTATAATTTCCATTATCTCAGTTGGCTGTTTTTTAACAGGAAAAATATCTTTGAATGAAGTTATTTCATTGAAGAGCTGTATACCGTCTGTATCTTATTTTGGAATTTCTTTTTTTATTTTCTTTTATTGTTCCAGCAATAGGTTGTTTTTTTTTTCTTTTCAAAAATTCATCTGAAAGTGGATGTCTACCAGTTGTCTCCTTTAAAGTCATGTTCTTCCCAAATTTTTATGTGTCTATACATATAAAACATTTATTTTTGTGTCTCCCTCTTCTAAATCTGGATCGATTTCAGTGGAGGAATCATACTTGCTGTTATACTCTTCATCATTTGATTCTTCCTCATCATAATCACGAACAGAATTTCTTCATCCGAAAATACTGTTGTACTATATCTGTTAAATACTGTATCTATTAAATTACTTAAATATCACATTTCTTCATCATAACTACAAAAATACGCCATAGTTAAAACGTGCTCATGCATTCAGAACTGTAACGGCGACTCACGCGCAAGGTATGACATACCCGAAGGCCCCTCAAAGGATATGACCTTAAAGTCAGCTACACGACAAACTATCAATTTTTCGAAAAAGGGTTACAAGGAGCTTTGAAAAAAGGTAGACGGTGGGTATGACATAGCCTGTGCGGGAAGTGCCGGGTTAAAACACAGGAAGATCTCTGACCTGATGCATTCTATATAGGTATAGTTAAAAAAATTTTTAAAAGTATCTCTACATTAGGGAAAGTCGAGACCATTTCTTTTGCAACTTCGATGTTTGCACAAAGCCTCGGGTCTTTCCGAGGGATGATTTCCGATTCAAGTCTTATAATTTATTTCTCTTTAGCAGTGTGGAAGGAATTTCTGTGAATGCTTGAAAGTAAAGTTAAAAATTTTGGATTAAAAATTAACTAAATTCTTTTTTAAGCGAATCTAAAATTTCAAACTTTTTAAAGTTTTCTATTTATTATTGCAAATTGTAAATTTTTTCCATCAAATATTTAGAAAATTAAAATAATAATTTTAATTTTTTAATTTTTTCCAAACACTCAAAAAATTACATTTCATCTTTTTTTTCAAATTTTTTCTGACTGAATTATGAAATATTTCTGATTTAATATAAACATATTTTGTTTAATTAATTGTTTGTTTAAACATATTAGTTTCATTTCGAGAACAAAACGTAGCTTGGCTTCCAGATTACTCAAAATTATTAAAATATCTTCATCAAAAGAGTAAGCTTTCAAAAATTCTAAGGTGTTTTTTTTAAAAAAGACTAGGAACACAATCACAGTATTCTGAATTTGTAGTTTCCTTTTAAAGTTTCTGAATATAAGTTGATAAAACGTTAATATTATTATTATAATTGTTTGTTTTTTCAAATATCTTAATACTTTTTGAGACTAAACAGAACAATAAAACATTTTTTTTTTCTAGAATAGTTTGAAATTTCTAAGATAACTCAAAACTTTTTGACAAAGACCACAATATCACAAAAGAAATCTAAAATTTTTTAAATAAATTTGTATCTTGTTTATACATTAAAAATACTCAAGATTATACAACCTTACTTTTTGAATAATTTTTCTTTCTTTTTTTGTTTGAAAAAAAAATTCTCACACTTTTATCTCTTTATAAATTGTGTTCATAAAATTTTTTTATTTCTGTAATGCATTTTGCTATCATTGAATTAAATTTTTTAAAACTAAAAATATTACCTATTTTTTTAACATTTTATTGTTATGTAAAAATAAACCTTTCTTTAAAAGTTTTTATAAGAAATTTCTGCCAAGTTCGATATTCTTTTGGTTTCTTTTTTTTAAAAATTTTAAATATTGCTATGATTGTTATAGATGAATTTTGATTAACTTTTTTAGCATACAGAATGCTTTTTCAATATTTTTAAAAAATTTTCTTTTTATTTTTTATTGTAATTATACACAAATAATTATTAGTTTATTTAAAAATTCTTTCAAATTCTCCTTTGCAAAAAATCTTAATCAAAAAGGTATCGTGCAAATCATTTAAAAAGCAAAAATAAAAAAGAAAAAGAATTTTGCTTTTCAAATTCAATCTTTGAAAAAAAAAAGGTTCTCTTTAGCAGTCTTACAGTATATTAGAAAAAATTTTTGTGTGTTTGTTTCTCATGCTATCTCAATAAAAAGAACAAAAAATGTGTGTGTATCTTTAAATAAACTTAACATACTTTATTTCTTTTGAAAATTCTTTTCACAGTTTGAAGCAATTTAAATTAAATATTTAGAAATTATAGATTATTTTATTTATTACTAAACAAAATTATCGTAATAGTTATGTTTAAACAAAATCATCAAAATAAATATAACTATGTTTTTTAAATTTCGGTTTTTTGTTGGGATCCTTTAATTTGGAAATAATTAATGAATAGTATATCAAAGGCTCATTAGTGTTTTGTATTTTAAAATGAACTACCACTGTTTTTCTTATGACTAAAGGAATTATTTTTATACGAAAGGCAAAAATATTCTTCTTTTGGGAATAACAATCCCAAATTGAAAATGTTTTAAGAAGATACATTCAAGTCGAAAAAATACACTTAAAAAAGTTAATCAACAAAAAGTATTCTAATAAGAATGATGATATTTATTTATATTTATAAAATAAAAATAAAAAAAAAGTTTTTTAAAAAATGAAAAAAGTATTTTTTCACTTTATTTTCCCAATTTTAAAATCCCGGGGATTAAATCAAAAAACGAAAAGAGAATTTTAAAAAGTAAAAATATAGTTACCTTTGTTGCTTAACCGTTTTTGTTTTTCCGGGTTTTTTTGTCTTGTCAAAAAAGAAAAGCTCTAAGTCAAATTGATGCAAAATTTCCCCATTTTTCTTCGAAAAGGGTCTTTTTTTTTAAGGTCATTCTGCCCCATTTTTTTCATTGCCCTTTAGATGTTAAACATCGTGTTTTTCATCACTTTTGCCCGATATTTAAAAATTTTTCCCCAACCCCCCCCCCCTTTTCCCCATTGTTCCAGCGTTGAGAATTTTGAATACGTTAAAAAAAAATTAACTATAGATTTTGGGGGTTTGGATTTCGCGCGGGGCCAGAACTTTGGGAACGGGGCAACCCTTTTGTTGACTGAATGCACATACGGTCTTTTGGGTTTTTTAAGAAATAAAAGAGAACCGATAAATAAAATCTAATATTCTCTTTCACTGGACCACTTCTGGGGAAAAATTCCCAAAGCCAAAATTGGTATTGATAAAATTTTGAATAACATTCCGTAATAACATTCTGAATGGATTTTTTCCCCTCCCAAAAAATTTTTATTTTACTTCAAAAGATCTTTTTCGAACCTTTTAATAGAAGATGTTCCGCTTTCGACCACATACCACTCCCATTTTTCTCATTTTTTTGAGCTTTTACCAGCTTTAAAAATTTTTTAAATGGGTCCTGATATTCAGAATTCACCGGTTTTTAAACGTTTGAACAGTTATATTTTATAAACGAGAAATAACTCTTTAAAATGACCAAATCCTTTTGCTTTTTTAATACGCCCGACCCCTGTTCTAGCGACAATTGAACTGGCCCGATAAAGGAGGCTACACCCCCCATAAGGGTTTCCCTTGAATTTGAAATCCATTCTTATTTTTTTTTGAACTATGTTGGGGTTTTGGAAAAGAGAATTATTTTGAGTTTTCAATAACTATTAAAAAAGCATATTTATTCAACTTTTTATAAATTTTTTTTGAGAAATTTCCAAAAATTTTCTTTCTCGAAAGAAAAAGGCTGCCTGCGGCCGCCCCCCTGCTTCCGGCCGCCTGGGGGGGTGCACGTGCGACAACCCAGATCGGTCCTGAATACAGTTTGACAGTCGTCTTGTTGAATAATTTTTATAAAGCCGAAAAAAGTGGTCATGATCGAGAACTGTCGTTTCTATTGAATACAGTTAAACCTGTTTTTGTGCGGTAGATATGGACCGCATACAAGAAATCGCACAAAAAAAAATATTCGAAAATTGCATACATACTTGCATATAACAAACAATTTTGGCGACAAAAAATTTTTCTTATGTGGTGGAAAGAACCACATAAAAAAAGTCGCACAAAGAGATGTGTCAATTATTTAAGAAATTTATGAGAAAGTACTTCCAAACAAAATAAATAAATTCCACATGGAAACATTTTAAAAACATTTAATTTCTCATCGTACTGTAACGTGTCAATCCGCGAGCCTTCACTAATCCTTTTGGGGTAAATTGCTTTCTTTTAAATGTTGTTCTATCGAAAGCTTTTTCTTGAAGAAGGCACGGTTTATGTAAATGAAGAGTTATATTTAAGCATTAACTTATAGGTACGCGAAGTTAGTGGAAATTAGCTGAGAGTTACTCGACGATTAATTGCTGAATAATCCGATTGTTAATTGACGATTTAGTCAAAGTTAGAATTGAATTAGAACGACTGGAGATTCAACAACTGAGAACAAGGAGTGCGCATTTCTTACTCTGGGTTGTTAAAGTAAGTGAAAGGACAATAAATTAGAATTGTATTGGCTATGGCTGATCTCTTTATTCTATAACCCCAAACACCGATCAACGCGACATTTCTTTTATCACAGTATACATGGAGAAATTTTCAAAATGCTCGTATATAACTCGTTGCTACTCATCCTAATCCAAAGCGCGCATCTTCTTGTGATGATTTAGTTCAAAATCCCTTTCGTCACTTGAACATACAATTTCAGTTGATTTACTTTCCTTCAATTGATAAGTTTTTGTGAAGACGGTTGGTTGGTCAGTTGCTTATGAATGTCATGATACCCAGATATGCATGTCGAAGCTTTTTTTGAAATTTCATACTCCTTTCGGAAGAAAATGCTTTTCTGATTTGTTGGAAAACTGAATCCCAGCATATATTGTTTCCGCTCTCAAAGAATCCGGTTCTTGTCCGTCTTCATAAACTCAAATTATTGATAATGTCACCGTCATTGAAAGTTTCGTCTTCAATCGCGTGCTACTATTGCGTTGCGAGAAAGCCATGGAACGTGCATTGTCCAGAGAACGTTTATAACCAATTAAGAGCAGTCAGTAGGGTAAAAACTTTTTGAAAATCGATTTTGAGTCTTTGACATTTCTAAAATATCCAAATCATTACCTTTCCAATGATATAACATATAAGCCATTATATGAATTAGAAGTATTTTTTAAAATGACTTTTAAAAAATAATCAGCTGCCAAAGGCCAAGTCCACTTTGACAGATTAAATGTAAATATCAATTTTTAAATCTGAGAACTTGCAAAGCCTGAAAAATTTTCCCTTTTTTTAATAAACAAATTAAGTGTAGATTAAATGTGTGTGAAATTTAAACTGCAAGTTTAGCTGTTATTTTTACGTACTTTTGGATAACGTTAAATAAAGAGCACTTTTGAGTTCCTCACCCCCTGGGACATTCCTTTTCCGGCACGGTAAAAGGGAAAAAGAGGCTTTTTGGTCATTGGTAGATGTGCAATGCCCCCCCTTATTCGGGGTTGCCTGGTTTGGCGTTACAGCATTTTTCTATCCCCCAGTGATTCATTGAAACAAAAAAGTTTTTTCCCCCATTTGGGAGATTTTTTTTCAGGAATTTTTTTCCCTTTTTGTGTCTTGAGTATATAATAGAAATTTTTTGCGTATAAAATTTTTCCTGTAAAAATAAATAAGTTTTTTTTTTTTCATTCACGTAAATCAAAATTTTTTTAAGGGTTTTAATTTTTTGTAGAAGAACTATATATTTGCGTTTAGTAAAAGGAATTTAAATTTTCAAAAAAAAAAAAACTGTTACATAAGTTTTTTAATAATCCATTTACTGTGATTAATAATACTTTAAAAAATGAATTACATAAGTTTCGAGTTTTATTTTTATGTAAAAAAAAAAAGTCAATAATAAAAAAAAGAAATTTTTTTAATATATATTTATTGGTAATATTAATGTACATTTTAAAGGTAAATAAATTTCGCTTTTTATTTTCAGATTGAATATGTACAGGCAAGGGGATTTTTTTAAATTAAGTTTAAATTTTTATTTTTGTAATGAGTGATTTTTTTTTTATGTATGTGTAAGCCCTATTTATTCACTTTTTTAAAAAATTTGTCTAATACTTATTTTTTAAATTTTTTAGAATTAAATTTTATTGAAAAAAGTTTACCCAAATAAACAAAAACCATATAAATAAACTCATGCTTAAATTTTTTTTTTTCTATTTTTAGTAAAATACTATAAATAAAGTGTTTTCGTGGCTTTTGTATAAGAAAACCCCTCCCCGTTTTTAACTTCCTCATCACATCCATATTATTCGTTCAATGTTTACAATTTTTTTAGAGGTTTTTTTTCTAACATGCCCCAAAATAAAAAATCTTCATTCGGGGTTTAAATCAAAAACCCTTTGAAATAGAGTACCACTTGAACCCCTTCATCAGTGGTTTGTTAAAAGAGAATAGTTTTTTTTTTATAACAGGCAAGTTTAATGAAGATAGTCATTAAGGGAAATTTTGGGATTCATCTTGGGAAATATTTCCCGATCGGTGTTGTGTCACTCGAAGCAAATAAATTTTCTCCTTTCCTAAAGTATGTTTCCCCCTTTTTACTGTTCGAAATTAATACGAAAAAAAATTGAAAATAAAAATTATACGTTTTCGGGGCAAAAAAAAAAAATTAGCCATTAATTAAAATTTCCACAAACTTTTTTGGGGTTTTTGGGTATACTATCTTACAAAAATTTTTTCAAAACCCCAATGATTAAATTTTTATTACAGCTACAATTAGAGATAATCAAGAAAAAAATAATACGTAGCAGAAAAAAATTTAACGGGAACCCTTAAGAAAAATTTTTTTTCCAACATTTCCATTCTTAGAATAAATATATATATATAAAGTAGTCCCTAGTTTATTTTAAAATATCCAGAAATGGGCTTAATTTTTTAAAAAAATATATATCTTTTTATTTACGTGTGTGTTTGGATCTTTTTTTTAAAAAAGTATTTTTTACTTTTCTTACCATTTTATTTCATTATTTTTGAGCCCAATGGCGTTTAAAATGTAAAATACTGTAAATTTTTGAAAAAAACTCTAATTATTATAAGAAAAAAGTAAGATTTTTTTAAAAAAATTATTTTCAGTTAACCCAACAAACCAAAACATATACGTCTGAAATAAAAATAACCGAAAAATTATAGAAGTAATTAATTACCGTAAAAGAGCCGGGTATAACGAAAATTTGAACACAGAAAATAAGATCGAAATGCATGAGTGCGGGATTATACTCTGGGGAAAAAAGTTTCCTTTTTAAAAAAAGAAAAAACCCCTGGAAAAAAAAAAAAATTTGACTTTTAAAGCATATATCGAGAGAGAAATACTGCTTAGTTAAAAAAAAATCAAACCCCTTTTCAACTGTAGATCTAGAAGAGTACACTATTTTTTTTTTTAAACCTTTTGGGAAAAATACCTTGATAAGTGGGGTTTCAAAACATATAGAGCCAGGCTTCAAACCGTAATTTTTTTTTTTTTTTCCCGGGTTTAACTATAAAAAAAATATCCCTTTCTATTCCCGGGTTTTCCCTTCTGCTAAAAAAATAACGGTTTTCGGTTCAGATCCGAATGAATAATTTTATTTTACGTATATTCTTATTTGTACTACAAATATAATTCTATCATAAAAATGTAATTCTATCAAAATTTGGAAGATTTTTTATTTTTTCTTAAAAAGTCATCAACAAATTCATTCAACTGAATTAAATTTGATTTCTACAAGTAGTTACATTAAGAACTGAAACAGAAAGTACTAGTGAACACAGTGGCGTAGCTACCAATGGGCTAAGCGGTGCCATGCACCAGGGCCCTCAACCTCAAGCGGGGCCCTCGCACCCTGACCACCAAGCAAGTCGAACTTGCGATAATTTCTCCCACATTTAATATATAAATATAAAAGGTTACAACATAACTGTAATCAGGCCAACTTAGTTAAAAATAATTTTGAACTTGTTGAGAATTCCCTAAAATTCTTTCCTTTGTATGGTGTTGCGAACTTTACTTATTGAAAAGTTTATATTATTTTCAATTGTTTCATTTTTCTGTTACTTCAAAATAAACTTCCATGTGTGAAAAATCTTACTATACATCTTAAAAACCTACACAGGAAGCTATTCCTTCTAGGTTTGAGACATTGCCATCCTGTGATGACCATGTCTTGCCGGTTCCGCGTAAGCTAGAGGTGTGGGATTATCAAAATGATGAGACATAATTTTAATACAACTTTTATTAGAGTAACTTATAATACTTAAGTTCTAATTTGACACTTATTAATTAGAGTGAGAGCGGCCCAAATTAAATCACGTATTTAAGTCAGATCACGCAATTAGATTCTCTATCTCAATTATCCTAAATAATCCTGTTATCTAATTACTTATATCTAATATTACCTTTTCCAGTCTGGTCCCTTGACCTAGAGAATATAATCTATAACTTTATCTATGAAGATTCTTGATCCGCAATGCAGCTAATTCTTGACTGCTTATTCTTGGTCCGCAAGATTTCACACTAAGCTTTGTCACGCTATTGATCAGAATGATTCCACACTACAATCTCTGAGCCTGCTACGCTATGCTATCTATGCTATTGCTATTGCTAGGTTTGCCGCGCTATCCTTTTATATAGTATATCTCATTTACATATTCGATCCGTTTCTCTCTTGGTATTGGGTTGGAAGCGTTTTGCCATTAATCGTGGCCGCAAGAACATAGGAGTTATGTTAATCAGAAAGACGCGAGAGACGTCACAACCCTCTCAAGAAGAAAAAACGTGATTACTTATGGGTTCTCAATGCCCTTAATAAATTACGTGTCTAAATCTCTATTTCTAAATTTCTTCGCTTTCTGAGTTTTATTTAAATTTTAATCTTAAATCTTCATTTTAACTTTTATAATTTCCAATATCTATCTTGACTTTAATTTTCATTGAAATTTTAATCTTAAATTTTAACTTTTATAATTTCCAATATCTATCTTGACTTTAATTTTCATTGCAATTTTAATCTTAAATTTTAACTTTTTATAATTTCAAAATTTATCTTGACTTTAATTTTCATTACTCATCTTAGAATTTTAATATTCAATTTAATTTTAAACTCGTGACAATAAATTTTACTCCAATAACTAGGCCAACATTAATAATTACTGTTTAATTTGTGCCCACTCTCACTTTTACAATTCGTTACTTAAAATATTTATACACTTAAAAACTACCATTCTGGGTGCGCAGACCCAATCTAACACTTCATATGGAGCTGTTACTTCTGCTCCCTTTCTTAACAGCCTGGAAACACTTTGAAGTTATACTTTTCGAGAGTTTCAGGGTCAGTCTCCCTGAAATGAAAACTATTTGAGTATCTATATCCATAATATTAATCAATTTTACATAAATTATTTATATATCACAATAAATTTTTATCTCCATCCCTACATCTGGTTTCAACAAAAACTCCCAATGAGCCGCGCAGCGCCGTTATTATTATTGTTAGTGCCTTGACTACGCCGCGTTTCCCTGAACCAGATGCCTCATAATACGTAACAA
>BMAV01004145.1:1013-30666 GCA_019973955.1 Trichonephila inaurata madagascariensis
AAGGCTGTAAGAATGGCAGATGTGCAAGATCTTAAATCTGCCATGTTATATGCCCTGAAATTGGAGGCCGCCAATGAAGCCAGATCCGTGAAGCTAGAGTGACTGCGGATGCCCCCTGTGAATCTCCATGGATGAAGGAGATGAAGAAATTGAAAGAAGAAATTCAAGACTTAATGGCTCAACTTCAGAACCGGAGGAGACGTAGCATTACGTGTTGGGAGTGTGGTGAACCAGGGCATCTCAGAAGTAACTGCTCCCGAAACAAGAAAGATCGTAGCACCAAGTGCTGGGGGTGCGGTGGAGAAGGGCACCTAAGAAATGACTGCCCTCAAATAAACAAGGAACATCCGCACCTTGCAAATGTAGTCGATTCTACGGAAGGGTGTAGAAACCGAAAAGGATCAACCGAGGGAAATGGAGACGTCCCTTCGAGAAGACCTTGCCCGGAGAACAATAGATACTACTCAAGAGTTGAAAAGAAATTTGGCGTAAGAGATCAAGTAGTCCGCCAAGTTACGACACCATCGACATCAGAGTTGGACCCTTGGAGTGATGATAGCGTCCGAAAAGATCAACTGGCTGATCCCGAAATAAAACCCAACATAGAATTCAAGGAGTCATCTGACGAAAAGCCCAGCTGGCAAGACATCGCCCCTTTCCATCCTACAACGAAGCGTTACTGGGCTCTTTGGGACTCTCTCCATCTGAGAAATGGTGTTTTATATCGAAAATGGGAGTCTGACGACGGAAAAACATTCAGGTGGCAATTGATACTCCCAAAGCCAAGAGTTTCAACAGTCCTTAAGGAACTCCATGGCAGTCTAACTGGAGGTCATTTTGGTGTTAGGAAAACCTTACAAAAAGTTCGTGAGCACTTCTACTGGAACAACGTGCGGAGTGACGTGGAAAAGTGTTGTCGCACATGTGATCCCTGTGCTGCGCACAAAGGTCCCAGAAAACGCACTAGAGGAAGACTGCAGCTGTATAATGTGGGAGCGCCTTTTGAACGAATAGCTTTTGACATACTAGGCCCACTTCCGAGATCATCAGATGGCAACAACAACATCTTGGTTGTCATGGACTACTTCACTAAATGGCCTGAAGCCTATCCTATTCCCGACAAAGAGGCCTCGACTGTTGCAGAGGTTTTAGTTCAACACTGGATCCCACGATTCGGTGTCCCTCTACAACTGCACTCCGATCAAGGGAGAAACTTCGATTCTGCAGTTTGCAAGAGACTGTGTAAAATACTCGCCATCGACAAAACTAGGACGACAGCTTTGCATCCTCAGTCTGACGGCATGGTAGAGAGGTTCAATCGGACCATCCTGAACAGCCTCTCTCTCCTGGTATCCAGTAATCAACATGACTGGGACAAGAAATTGCCCTTTTTCCTGCTTGCCTACAGGAGTGCCGTTCACGAGACCACCGGCTATTCCCCATCCCAGATGCTCTTCGGACGAGATCTTCGTCTGCCTGCGGATCTTCTGTTCAGCCGACCACCAGATGCTCCCTTGACGCCTGAGGAGTATGTCGAGAAACTCCAGGCACGGATGGAGGAAATACATCATCTGGCCAGGAAAAGAATCGGCTTGGCTTCCGAAAAGATGAAGACCCGATACGACGCAAGAGCAACCGGACACGACTTCCACGAAGACGACAAAGTGTGGTTATGGAATCCGAAACGTCGTAAAGGACTCTCTCCAAAGCTGCAGACAAACTGGGAAGGTCCTTACACAGTCCTAAAAAGACTGAAAACGTTGTGGTGCGGATACAGAAATCACCACACTCAAAACCGAAGGTAAAACATTACAATAGGCTAGCCCCTTATCTTGGCCAAGATGAATAAGATCCTTAAGTTCACACCATGGTCATTAATTATTTTGTAAATAATGTAATTATTTCTCTTTTCTTATTCCTTAGTTTTATTTTAATATTTAAATTTATGTTTACATCTCTTCATGTGCTTTGAATTTATTTGTATTGTATATGCTCTGGAATACATTGGTTACTTTATATGTGATTATTATGTGAGTAATTTGCCTGTAAATAGATGCCTCTTACTCAAGGATTGTACTGCCCCGGACGTGCAGTCTTTGAGGAGGGGGCAGTGTTACGAATTTTGTGTAAATAGTGTAAATAATTTGTATTTGAGTGTTTAATGCTTTTATATTACTCTATGTTATGTTTATTTCATGTTAAAATTGCACCATTCACAAGCAATGCCGACCCTTACGTTATAATGGCGATCCAATGAGAACTTGGCGAAATCTTGGCGGTAGAGCCAAGTTGGCACCGTTTTTGGCGACCAAGTTGGCGGCCAATTTGGCGACCATGTTGGCGAGTTCGGAACCCTCGGGAATCTTCTAGAAAGTAGTAGATCTCTCCACTAGTGTCACGTTCAATGACACGAGCTGTTATATTTCTGGAAGTTTCTGTCGCGCCTATAAAGGAGATGCTCGCCGGGATGGCGAGGAGTCTGGATTAAACCAGCGAGTAGTGAGGATTGTTTTGATTAGCTCGGCTGTGCTTGTGAATAATCTTTACTTACGTGTATTTTTAAACACTGTTATTGTGTTTGATTGCTGTTGAAGGTGTGAAGACCTTTGGATATTTACTCTGTGAATATCGCTGCTGAATCCTGTATTTAAAGGATTGGATTTTTGATAATAAATTCGCATCGCTCTTAAAGAATTGTTTATTTTCTTTGTAACTGTTTTGCATAAAATCCCCGAACCCTCGGATCTACGTAACAATGTTATTGTTCATTACTTAACGTCAATTATAAATGCTAATTCTGTGTGAGGCTTAAAATTACAATTCGTTTAAAACTAATTATAATTTGAGCAATCATTTAAAAAAAATCATTTTACATTTTTGTAAATATTGTCGTGCACTTGGCTTTACTCTCCTTATAATTCAGCTATTATATCAATAATGTTCTATTTTCTTATAAATGAACTTGTGCAAAGAGCGGACACTTCAGCCGGTATACTTTTAATGTATCAGTGTGTATGTGTGAGCTGCACAGAGTATTTTATAACTAATTAATACTAAATTAAGAATTGGGCTTGTCTTGCAAAGCTAAGTTTTTATAAGAAATGCTTATGATTAGAAATTGACTCTGAGTTCTTTTTTTATATTTAGCTGATATCTATATTTTGTCTTCTAAGAAGCCACCGCATTTTGCAATGTATTCAATTTAAAAATTAGAAAGGAAAAATAACATAATTATCCTATTACTTAATTTTTTTTTTGCTTAAAAGTAACGTATACAAAATTTAATACTTATGTTATTAATTTGTACGGTTTATAATAAAAAAAGATTGTAGCCTTAGCGTCAAAGTGCATTATTAATGTATAAGGGGGGCGCGATAAAAATTGTGATTGAAAAGGGGCGCGCCAGTATTTAAAGTTTGAGAAGCACTGGGCTAAGATAATACTCATAATATTAATTTCATATTGGTAGGCAGGATTTTGAAATCACGCCAAATTAGTGTGTTGCGGCCAGTCTAATGTTATAGTATATAATGTACAGAATTAAAGGTACTTACGTATTATCGCAACCAATTGGTGACCTTATACGAAATGAAGTACATGATTGCCAATTCAACGCATACAAAATTGGGATTGCCAAAGTGGCGAGTTATCTTGAACGTTGGCAATTGTGCTGTAATATGTAAGTACCAAATTCACAATTTAGTGTTTTTTATAAAAAAAAAACTACCTACAGTACATATCCCAAGGGTAAAAATAAATTGAAAAATGAAATACAATACTAACATTAACTGACATAAAAAGAACTGAACTATCTTTAGCAATGCAAAAGCATAATTTGAAAAAAAATAAGGTACTTACGTATAACCACAACCTATTGGTGACATATGAAACGAAGCACATGACTGCCAATTAAGCATATACATGACATGCGAAATCGGGGTTACAACTTGGCAAGTTATTTTGAAGGTTGGCGAGATTGTTAGGATGGTACATAAGTACCAAAAATAATTAATCTTACGACCACTTGCTTCCTCAACAGGTATTTAAGCCATTTGTCTGTTTTGCTCATTCTCTGATGCCTATTCCAGTTTGGCATGTAATTACTACCAACACTGCTTTTGCTTGGTCAGTATGATTACCCAAGTTTGATTTTCTGCAAGGCAATTTTATGCACTGAAGCCAATTGTACACACCTAAAGGTTAAAATAAAGACCAATGATATTGCAAACAGCTCCGAGTGGGCCCTGTATCAAAACACTTTTAGGAGCTGATTTCAGATATGAGCACCATATTAGTGACTGTAGTAATACGTATGGGGACCACTGTAGTTTGGGGGCCTTATATCATTGGTACGGCTAATACAGTGGTAGCTGTGTACTTGACAAAAGCAAACGGTACTTACATATTATCGCAACCTATTGGCGACATTATAAGAAATGAAGCATCTGGTTGCCAATTCAACACATAGGAAATCGGGGTTGCAAACTTGGCGAGTTATAATACAGTTGGTGATTGCTTCAATAATACGTAAGTACCCTTTATATTATTTGTTTCAATTTTTGAGTATTATTTACTTTTGTAACCCTTTTGGCGCACCAGTCTTTTTAACCTGACTGAGCCACAGCAACATGTGGTACAACTAGTTATAAAATATAATCTTCAGAAGATATCAAAAATAAAATAAGGCTGAATGTTTTAATTAAATCAATATAAGCAGTTTCGTACATACACAAAATATTTATTAGAAAATCTTTATTTCATATTTCAGAGGAACATAAAAAATGTCAAAAATAGATAAAAAAAAAAAGCGTATTTTAGAACAATCGCGTCGATTAATTTCAACAAATTAAAACATCGCAAAGGGCAAGCAAAAAACGTAATTATTAAAATATATGTAAAAAAAAAACAATTATATATATTGAATTAAAAAAGGATTACGGGAGAGAAAGATAAAATAGGCGCGCGCTACTAATATTCATATTAATTTTGTACTATCTGAAAAAGGTAACGAAATCGGAAATACTATACAAATTGCAGTAATAAGAACTGAGGTTCAAGTGTAGTATAGGGGGGCCACTTGGCGCAGTCCATTTTTTTGGCGACTAAAAGTGTTCGCCAAGGTACTTTTTTCGGAATTATTTATTATTTATTTTATAATGAATTCGATATCTCACCATAACATGAAGATAAAAATCGCCAAATCCAAAGAAAAATAGCCAAATCCGAAGTTGCCCCCCTATACTACACTTGAACCAAGAACTGAAATCAATAAGAAGCTTTGGTTTGTAAAAATTATAATCTTCGCATTCTAAAGAAATAAATTCTCCGAGAAAATACTGAAAAAGTTGTAATTTGTAAGCAAAATTACACATATAAACAACCCGCGATAATACTATTATCTAAATGTTGCTAAAACAACAAAACAAAATTTTAGTTAAAAGAATAATCATTAAAAAATGATTTATTCGAAAAATAATCCTAATTACATATCAAAGAGTAGCAAAATTGGATACATATTCCAACTGATAAACATAGCTATAGTAAAAATACGTAATGATCTTGAAAAACTGTGTGTAAAGAATAAATTTTCCATTTAGTGAGATATGTGACATCATAACGCCAGAAAATGCCTTAAAAATTAAATTTAATAAAATTTGGAAAGAATTACGAAATAATAAGTTCGTAAGAGCCCGTCCGGATTCAAATGCAACGTTATGTCAAAATTTCAGAGAAAAGTGGTCCAGTAGTTTCGGAGATAAGCGGCTTTGAACAAACGCACATTATATTTATATAGATTAGTAAATTATATTTTTAAAAAAATAGATTAAATTTTTTAAAATATTAAATGCAATATTTTTTTGTATAATTGCCTTTACATAAGGTGCCTGTAACATGTTGAACTTTAAATATTTTGGGATATATTCTTCGAAGTATATGTATGGAATTGAGTTCCACGAAAACACTTTCTAGTTCCAGGGTTTCCACGAAAGCACCTTCAAGTTCTAGGGGTTCCGTAAGTTGCAAGTTTGAAGACGACTGATGTTGCCCATCATTTTGTATTTTACATATGTTTCTGAGATATGAATGCTTAACAAATGAATAAACATGGCTTTTGAAGCAAAAATGGAACTCTCAATACACAATTCTCTAGCTTTTCTTTAATTCAGTAACTATAACAGACCAGTAAAAATAGTTTTTATTTATTTCGTCTTTAGTTCCAAAGATTGGGGATTGTTAACACATATCACTAGAATTCAACTCCGTTCTCGCTCAGAAAACTTTGAGAGCTTAATTTGCAAATAATCTTTATCTAACTTTTGTTTGAAAAACTAACTTTAACTAACGTTGAAAAATTTAACATGTTTGCCAATTTCAAACATGAATTTAAGAGCAAAAATTAAAAATACAACTAGCATTGAATTAATTTAATGTCTATCTTTAAATTTTATTGTAAAAAGAATTTGTTGCTGAAGAAGCCATGTAATGAACTGTTCAGAAGTTTTTACTTTGTACAAGCTGTCAAGTCTATGTGTAATAGTTTTTCTTTCAAAAAATGAAATTATTTGAATTCTTTTTTCTTCCAACGTATAATCATTCACTCGAGAAACGTTGGAAGAAATGTACAACTCTAGATGGTAACTATGTAGAGAAATATTAAGAATGACAAATAAAAATTAAGTTTTTTTCTACATCGATTATTTTTTAGTAATAATTAAAATTTAACGATACGATTCGTATGTAGATGTCGCAGGGAAATTACTAATTTCATCAAATCCTTAAGGCTACGGTCAATTGACGGGACATGTTAAAATAACGTCCCTTCAGGGTCATTTTCCTGATGAAAGTAAGCGATTTTATCAAATCCTTAAACTGTTTCAGTGAAATGAACTAGTCAGGATTTGCATTGGCAAAATGCTGCCCAGGGAGGTCGAGTCCTTGTACTTCCTACTATCGATCCCTTAAATATCAACTCCATATCCTTAAAAAAAAATGGCACCATAGAATTAATATTTTAGTGTAAGTAACCGAGAGGAAAGATGTTACACATAAAAAAATACCAGCCTAATTTTCTAATTATTTGTTAATTAGTTTCGAATAAATAATTTGTATTTCATTACTGTTGTGTTATTTACATCTACGTTTAATAATGCACCATATTTGTTAAATAAACATATTTTAAACTCTTGACATTATTTCACTGAAACAGATCAGGGATTTGTTCAAATCCCTTACTTTTTTCAGGAAAATGACATTGAAAAGACGTTGTTTTAACATCCCCGTCAACTGATCATCTCTCTTAGGGATTTGATGAAATTCCTAATTTCATCATTTTCCTGCGACCTATATATATATATATATTTAATATTACTCCATATTACAACTCATAATTGGATATTAAGTGATACAGAATTCTTTTTTATGTATCAGTTTAAACAAGGATAAAAGAAATACCTCAATCGGTATTTGTTAGTGTTTGTCTTGGATCATATTTTGGGAAGTTAGTTTAAATACAGATTAAATAAAAATCTCGTTCTTTTAAAGCACTTAATATACATATATCTCGGACATTTTTTTTAAAACTTCTCTGATTTGATTATTAGTTAAACTGAACAAAATTCGTTAAATGCTTGAATTTTGAGTCTTTATTTCTACTTTGATTATTTGTGCTGGCTTCTTGTGTGTATACTGTAATTATATTTCTTGTTTCTAATAGAATTAAAAACAAATGTAGCAATTATTCATCAATGCTTGCATAATTTATGAGCAGATTTAAAAGCAATTTTTGGGCATTTAAATAACATGTATGATCGCTTATTAAATGCGACAAATTCTATTTAGAACTTTTTAAAAAAAAATGAGGTACAAATGTTTTCAAAATAATATTCATTTCCACTTTAACAAAAAGTATTATATGCGTAAATGTAACATGATTTTGCACAATGTTCATTTAGTATCTCTTCAGAGTTATATTTGGCTGCACATTGGAATAAGCTTTGGTATTGTATTTCATAAAATTATGAATTAAATGCATAGTTTTAGTTTGTATTCCTTTATGTAGCTGTTAATATTTGAGTTGCATATAATGAAATGAAAGAAAGAAGCAAAATAAAGATTTTTGTAAATCAAGCCAATTTTTATTTTAAAAATAGACATGGTAAGATCCATCCATTTCTGTACAATAAGCATTGCTGCGTGAACCTCGGCGGATCCACTTTCCCATATCTACGTCCACTCGAGGTGGTAGTTAACTGAATTTTGCAGTGCTCCTGTGATCTGTACAGTCCTGATGGCTAAGCAGTTGAGTAAAAAGAATTGAACTGTGACAAAGCAGATTTGCACAGGAGAAAATAGGTTCATCTTCTCTTCTGTAGCATTTAAAAAAGTACACTATTACAAACAATACAAAACTAGGGATCTGATGGACAATTTACTTCTCACTTTTGTCAGTACAAATGTACAGCAAGCAACTTCCTGGTGCCCCGTGAAGGAAACAAAATTTCACAAGATGCAATTTGGGAACCTATTAATGAAACATCCTGTTGGTTTCTGCTTTTAGGAGAATCCTATGGCCATAAAATCTGATAAGGACACTTTCATTCAGAATACGTACATGTTTACAATGGTAAACTCCACCAATTCATAAATAAAAACTTAGTCTCGCACAACAATGAGTACTTTGAAAACTAAATATTGATCTTGGAACAAAAAAATTACAGGGAGAAAGAAGGGCAGGAAGGACATAACGAAAATGCTATATTACAAATAAATAACTGTCTTTACAAGGAGCATCACTTATCATTAACAAATATCACATCATAGTTACCAAAAAAGGTAACATAATAAATATACTCCAGTTTCACAGTGAGAAATATACCATAAGTGTTTAGCCATCCCTTAACTTGCGTTCTTTGAAAATTGCTTATTATTGTCTTTAGATGCAGAAACCCAACTCCATGGACATGGAATATGAAATAGCATTAAACTACTGGAAAAGCATTATTAGAATTGCTCTTCCAAAACAAGCAGAGTAATTTTAGTAGGTAAAATTAATTTGCAACATTAGGAAATATGATTTTAAAGTAGTCTGCTTGGGGAAGTTTTATTTTTAGAAAAGGAAAATTTTTCCCAAGATTGGTTTGAATACAGATAATATTAAGTACAGTCACACCACTATTTTACGAACTTTTTACGATTTTCTTTGTAAAATAACCTTCTTTTCTTTGTAAACAGCAAAGTACTTTTTCAATTTAACAAACTTCTTTTCTTGTTCAAATAAATCCCCCCCCCCCTATTTTAAAAGTATTTCTAGATAATTTTCAAATTATTTTCTCGTTTAACACATTTCATGGTGACCAGTGACCTTGAGCTGGTTTTACCAGGTGCCTAACTCACAAGGAGCAATAAAATTGCCATAATTCTGTATGTTTCATTAATAAAAAACAACTTAAACAAAATTTATAGACTATATTAGTAATTAAATTTAAGAATGCATGAGGTAATGTATGCTTAAAATTTGAAAATGTCATTAACTTTAACATAAAATTATTTTTTAAAATTGAAAATGTTTCCACACAACAAACTTTTTGGGATTTAGCGACTTCATTAAATAGAGGTCCGACTGTATTTTAAACATTTGGAGAATTAAAATACCTCCACATATTTGCATAACAGTCAAATAATTGTATGCGTGGCAGTTCGGGTAAATTTCTAAGTAATACAGTAGTAAATATTTTATAATGACAATATCTTAAGAGATACAGAATTTTTTTTAGAGCTACAGTTTTAGACTATTTTTTTATTTTTAAAATCAATTTTACCGATTGCATGACTGGAATGTAATTGCATAATGCAGGTAAAAAGGACAGAATTTCACTTTAATACGAAAATAAGTTTTCAAACCATTCTTTACTTATGCAATCAAATATATTTTAAGGCTTTTTAGTTAAATATATATATATTTCATCAAGAATATTGAAATTAAAATCTCTATTCAAACAAATCTTTTGAGAGAAAATTTGTTTCTAAAACTAAAGGACATTGAAAATCCAATCAAGGTTGTTGCAACTTCTTAGTGAGAGAATACAGTTTCACATTCCATGTCTTTCACAAAAAAAAAACAACCACCACTTGCTAAGCTGTAAGATATATTAACAGAACTGGAGTATCTATAGATATTCACAGTTGTATTTCAGCTATAATATACTTATATTTCAAATACAACTTTAGTAGACTGGAAGTAATATAAAGGATATCATTCCACAAACAATTATTTGAAAGTTTCTTATGATATAAAATCACCTATGTCTTATTAAGATCCATTTTACACAGCAAACAATCTAGATATATTTCTGAGAAAATTAGCATCAATTTCAAAAAAATGTTTTTACACTTCATGATCATAAACTTTGAGGTAGACTTTCAAAATTAAATAGCATATTACATTTATTAATTTCAATTTACACAGATTTTAAACTAATTTAAATAAAACGATTTAAATTCATTTTGAATCTGATTTCCTCAGACTTTTACACAGAATATACACATGATCATATAAAAGAAACCATTTTATTTGAATAGCAATTCCAAAACAACTTTAAAAATCATCACAATGCTTTTTTTAAGTACTCAACAAAACATGTTTCCCACCCACTTTTGCAGTTATCATTTTCGCAAACAATGAAACATGCATAAGTATACAGACTAAAGCAAATTTGGTATGTTTGATACACTAGGCATGCTATAAGACCTCTAAATGCAAAAAGCTGCATTTTTCTACCAAAGAGAAGAAGATATAACCCATTCATACACACATAGTAGCAAGGTCTTTTTATTTTTTGTCATCTATTTACACTATCTTGTTTGTGCTGCAAAATGTTAAGGCCCCATAGCACGATATTTCAACAAGGTTTACAGCTACTTGGATAAAATCGGAATTCACAGTCCTTTCTTTTGGCGATTTTTTTTTCTTTTTAACCTAAGTCAGCCTAGCACTTGATACAAAGTCCTCTTTCATCGCATTTGACAAGTTGAAAACATAAATAAAATGGCAAAAAAGGACATCAAGGTCAAATAATCATCAAATTTAGGAAGCACCATCAAGTCAGATGTGGTCACTATAATATATTTCCTACTTATCATCAATAAGCTATTATTTATAATGTTTAGTATAAGAAAACACTGGTTAAGTAACAACATTTTCTTCAAATAGAAAAGAAAAAAATTTTGCTCAATAATTACAATACAAATTTGTCAATGATCAATTAAAATTTTTGAAGTCATAACAGAGAATAGTTTTACTTCAGGTACATCAGAAACACATCAATAACTTGGAAAATCTATTGTTCATTTCAAGCCCTGTTTAACCAGTAAAAATTTTACTACAGCACAGAAAGCTAAGTGTGAAAAGATGAACATTATATTTCTAGCACCCATTGAGAATGGTAAAATGGTTGCACACAAGATCCAAAATCAGTTGGGAAAAAAAAAACATTATTGGTAGTCCTAAGGTATATTTCATCCTACTGAATTTCCAAAATGTGCTTTGCATTTAAATATTTACAATTAAAAAATTTTAATATTTTTCTTTGGATTATTGTCAATAAAATGCATTAAAGCAAAGGGTGAGATTATCAGTTAATGAACTTCAGCATAACCCAATATTAAGCTTTATCCAACTGAAAACATAGAAAATATTCCATACATTATTTTACTCTAGAGAAAGATAAAAATGACATTTGTGCATGGTTTTAAAAACGACTAAGTTAAAACATAAAAGAAAAATAAGTGATTTTCATGTAAGCGATCATGGATTGTACTGTAATTCAATGCATTCGTTACATAATGTAAATACATCTGTACATGCTGGGTAACATTGAAGATGATTTTGTGGTGTAAATAAAACTTGGAAAATATTGATTTCAATTATTGTTGCATAAACTATATTCCACACATAGATGTATTAATATATTGTTAAAATTTTTGGATAAAACTGCATTTTTTTAGAATAAAATCAACAATATTCTTTTATGAACATGATTTTTTTCCCTTTTGTTTTGACAGGAGAAAACCTGGTCCTATTACACCAATAATTCCACATTTGTATTCTTTTAGAACTTTTAAATATGCAGTCAAATTCCCTTGTTGGAAACTTTATGGCTGGCACACGCAAAAACGAAATGATCTTCACAGAGAAAAATGATGCCAAAACAAATGTAGGAACACATAAATTACTGACCACTAAAAATAAAATTGGGAGGGAAGTCTTCTTTTTTGACCTAAAAAGGGTTTTAAATAAGTCTAAGAAAATTAACAGGATACTAAGTTTACAAAATGAGAGATGTTTTCCTAGCTTTGCAAATTGTATATATAGTATAAGAAGAGATGAATGGCATAACAACAAAGACTGGAGAACGTTAACATGAGAGAGGTACTCAGTCACCATATACAAACACGATTACAAGGGAAGTGGATTCATACATGAATCCAATTGTGTATAGATCTGATAAACCATGATCCTGCCCCAATGAATGAATCCTTGCTGCACACACATGAAAAAAGTAAGTCAATAAGGGGAGTCAAATTCTTTGAAGCTTTACATTGCAGTCTCCCACAGGAAGACTCTGCTTGGAGAAACACCAAAGCCACAGAGTTTAATCTTCAGAAAGTTTTTGTGCGTTTCTTCCTTTGAAACATGTCAGAGTCAATGGCGGCGAATCAAAACCCAAAATAAGTTCGTTTTTTAAACTAACCATGCTACTTAAATTAAAACTCGCTGTAATGCATACGACAGAAGACAATTCTCTTTGGGCCACCAGGAGCTGCTGTAAAAAAATGGAATGGTTAGACATTCTTATCGACCTCTAAGAAGAAACTCTGCTCGTAGTTTATATTTCCAAGGGTATGTAGTTCAATTAGTGTGGAGAGCAGCCTAGCAAAATAGTTTTTGCCTGGTGGTCGTTTGGTAGCCATGTAGCTCCTGAGGGTCTCTATGTAGATATATTGGATATTTATCACTTCCTTTGGCTGAAGCAGACAAGGTCGTACTATAAGAATATTAAACACTCATCAGTAAATCTGGTTTTTGCAACAATCAAGTAATGTTTAATACATAAAATTTTATATACAAATCCAGATGAAAAATTTCTCAAATCACAAGCCATCAACTTTAAAG
The DNA here is from genome assembly GCA_019973955.1 of Trichonephila inaurata madagascariensis. NCBI lineage: Eukaryota > Metazoa > Arthropoda > Arachnida > Araneae > Nephilidae > Trichonephila > Trichonephila inaurata. Next base: position 14,185 of record BMAV01004145.1, read on the forward strand.
TAATACTGAATGTTATTTTAGAGAGGAAACAAATACGGTTTCTGGTTTTTAAAATAAGCATGTGCATTCATTCATTCTTTCAGAGAAATAAAATGAGAAGACGAGCATAAGAAATTAAGAAACAGGAGGAAGAAAATAATTAAACCTCTCTCTTTGTTTCACTAACACCCTACCTGCCCCAAACATATGCATATGCCTTGTTTAGCCAGTGGGTTAACTGCCTGTGGCAAACATATATGCCTTTCCAAAGTATGATCCTTTGCATTGAGCTGCTATCAGTAAACATATTCTCAAGGCTTTGAAATACAATAAAATGACATTGACTGAGTTTGCAAATGATTTGAGTATTAATGCTTTCCCCCTGATACACTGTATAACTACATGCACCAGTGTGAAAAATAATGGCAGTAGGGAGAAATTTACACACCTTTTCCTAGGTAGTTAAAGGGTTAAAAGAGCTTGCACAATTTCATACATTGAAATAAGATAAATATTTATTCATATATAAATATTTTTCTGAATGATCTTTAAATTTGAAATTCACGAATCTTCATTCTCTAAAATTGAAATCTATTTTCCAGAACTTCAACAAAATTCAGAAATGTTTGAAACAAGAACTGAATAAACAAAAATTTCTTAAAAATACATATATATTTTATTTCATTCATCTACATTTCTTCAAAGCAGGAATATATTCAAAAGTATACATATTTAATTCTTTGCAAACTCAGTCAAACTTGAAAAACCCTACCAGCAACTCATTTAGTATTTTTCTTTATGGGAGTATATAAAGGATAAGACTTAATCAACATACTTACCAGAAAAAATAACAATGGCTGTTAGCAAAGCATATTCAGCATTATCCACTTTGAGACTGCACATAGTTTGGTAAAAATTGAAAATATAGTCCACAGAATCACCCATACATGCACTGCGGAAGTTCTCTCTTGTGTATCGCTGCTTATTTGCAAGAACTACAGAACCTAATCTCATGTCATACTTTCTTGCTGTTCTCAATAGCTCCAATTCACTGCAACATGCCTACATAAAAAAGAGCAAAATGCTGAATTGGAATTAAATGAATTAAATCATAATTTCAAGTTGAGGTTAACATTTCAAATTCTTCAAATCAAACTTTTATTTTCCTTTGCATAAGTAAATATTCTCTATGTCCTCATTGTACACAGAATAACCCATATTTAAAACTTTGAAGTAGAGAGAGAGAGACTTATTACTACCAAATTACTATTCTTAGCTTGCATATTTCAGTCTTTAAAATGAGAAATTTTAAATTTTAGTTATTATCTTATGCATATAATTAGCATAAGACAATGACGTACACAAAGGGGTTTTCGCCTACCTCATAGACCAACAGATTTTTAATTTTTACCATAGAGATCATCCCTCAGGGCTTTCCTCTGTGCGCTCTTTAACCCTTTAACGCGCAGTGGTATCTCTCCGAAACCGTTTTCTAAAAAATACCTCTAAACGTGCAGTGGTATTTGAATGAAACCAATGGTTCTACAGATATCTTTTATCTTTCATAAAAGACTCTAGATGTCAGCACTATACAAAAAAATTATTTTTTCTGTGAGAAAAAAGCATTGTTTTAACAACCTTTTTTGAACACTTTAAAAAAAAAAATTTTTTTAGCAAATAAAAACAAATATTCAAAGTCAGTTATATACATTTTTGCTGCATATGCTGGTCATAGCATAACTAATTTTTAGAATGATAAATTATAAAAAGAACTGCCTCATAATAAGTCGTCTAGGTAGTGGTTTCATATATATACCACTGCGCGTTTAGAACATGAAAACTGTCCGACTTGTAGGACACCCACGCGTAAGATATTCCCACTCGTTTTACTTTTTTCTGACTCAGGCAGTGAAGTAACTAATAATTTATGGGGTTTTTGCCATTGCTTTGGGGGAGGGGATTTTGTTTATATTGAAATGGTGATGTGTTTCTCGCATGGAAATTTTTTCTCATCTCATTTACGTTCTTTTTATGCTGAAGGGAGGTCGAATTTTTTTTTTGGATGGTGAATATATGTTCTAATATAGCTGATACTATTTCTTTTAATATTATTTTTGCTTACCTCTTTGAATTAATAATTTAATTTAATCTTTTGAAGACAATTTTTATCAGTATTATTCCATATTTTAATAATAAAGAAACAATGAAAAATTTGGCTATTGAAGTTGATTTCAACCTCTTATAGTTATATTTTGTAATATTTAACATTTAAAATGTAATTCTAATACTTAATATTGCATGTTTTAGTAAATTTATTACAAAATATATAAAGAATAATCTTACAGATCTGATGCAAATCATATATTGTTCATCCGAGAATTATGTCCTAAGTGCGCAGTGGTACTCCTATGAAACCACCTCTACCCTCGAGGGGGAATGTACTGTAATTTTTTTAAAGGTATTTTCTCTGTTCTTAGGTTCTATACATTGCATTTATTAATTTTATTTTGAAAAATTCAGCGAATTTTTTTTTTTGCACGTTAAAGGGTTAAAATGAAACTTCCCCCAGTAAGAGAGGTCTGTATAACTCACTGGCATAAGAAAGTATATATGATATAGCATAATTGGGAAGCATGAAAAATTAATTTTTTAACAGATTTTTATGAAGAAAACTGCAGTACATTGACAAAACTTTTTAATAAATTTGTTAGTAATATGCAGTGTCTGGCAACAATTTTATAAAAATAAAATATTGACTAATGAATGAAAGAATTTATTTGTATTTGTTCTTATGGTTTCCCAAATTGATAACATTTAAAATCAAAGCCTACTTATTAATTAAAAAATATTTTTCAATCTCAGAGTGCAATCAAGAAAAGATAAAACTTACTTTTAGTAACGTCATCTGATCTTCTTGAGGTATACATTCGAAGCCCCAAACCCTCTTGGAGAATTCAAATATAAGTTGGGCGGTCAAAATGGAAATTTGCATAAAGTGTTGGAAACGCTTCCTAATATCTTTTTCACTATCGCCCAAAGGAAAGGCCTAGAAAAAAGTATTAAGAATTTTATTTCAATCTGCATTGTTTAGTAAATATTTCATTTTACATGCTTTTTCATCAAGATATATCCATCAGAAAAATTTCTGATTACCTTGCTTAAAGAAACTTTTAATGATTTAACCTATAAATAATTAAATTTTATTGCTATGGAAATTTCCTGTAAAATAGACAAACCGAAATAAAGAAATGAATAATTCAACACTATACGTAGTTTTTTAATTGATAATGAATGAAACATCATTCAAACAAAAAAAATATAAACTGATATACTATGTCATTTGCTTATTTGAAAGAACCCAGATTCAGCATGACACTAACCGTGATTCTCTTGATGTCGTCCTCTGAAACTGATTCATATTTCTCTTGGAGCACAACTAGCCTGCTGATGAGTGCTTCTTGTGTTATGCTAATGGCCGATTGACAGTTAATATTGGTAGGTGGACTGCCCATGGGCTTTTCTTCCTCATCAGAACCACTGGTCATTGTCGTACTGTTGGGCTTGTCTTTGTCTTTTTTAGTCTCTTGTTTAATGACACATTGGTATTCGGGAACACCACCTACAATGAGAATCAATCAATAACAGATTTTTAAGTCTGTATTGTTAATGTCAAGTATATTTTGATGGAAGGAATAAGTCACAGGAAAATTATTCATTTTCCTCAATACAAAAACACATTTAATGTTTATTCACATATTTTACGTTTAATAAGCATGAATAGAAAAGAAAAAAACCCTTTCATATTTTTAAATTATATATATCTGAAAAAGAATAATCTATCTTATCAACTATAATTAATTTACTGAAAAAGTAATCAAAATAGCATATTTAAAAATTTTGACACACAAAGTAAAGATAAAACAAAATAATGGACTTTATATTTTAAACAAAAATTTAGAAATTTTTTTTATATAATAGTCTCAATTAATATTTAAGTATTAAAACAAAAATATATATATATATATATTTTAGTTCCTTAATTTTGTGTTTATAGTTAATTTTTGTTTTTATAGTATTCTATTTTCATTTATATTTAAAATTCCATGTTTTAGAGATGTATTTCTTATTGATATTTTACCAGATGATAGGTATCGGACACAATCTGTGAAAATGTTAAAGACACACTTCCATAAAATTTCAAATTATGTGAAAAGAGTATTTGTTCAAAAGAGGATTTATTGATATTTAAGATAAAATATGTGTTAATATTCTTTGAAAAAAGTTTTAGAGACAAACATCACAAAGTAAATTCATAATTTTGTTCTTAAAGAAAGTTTAGGAAATAAAATTAAAATAAATATTCAACTGCATATTTCAATGGGAATATGGAGAGAATGAAAGATTCTCTTGAGTTTTAGGCGATATATGATGACGGATTGGAGAAAAATATTAAATTTTCTATAATGAGTGTTCAGAATATTTTGGTTAAAATGATGTTTCAGAAATCATAAAAGAGCAAATGGATTTAATGTTGCTTGTTTCTAGATAAAACATTTGAGATACATTGCAAGACTGTAAACAATATGGAATGACAATTTTGTGTTGCCAAACCACAACAAAGAAATTAAATTAGTTCATTTCAGTTCATGAGCCACAGTAATCCCCACCAGTGAACAGGGTGAACATTACCTACTGAGCAGGAGGTTTAGCAAATCATACTTCATAGCTTTGAAGACTGCTCAAAAATGCCCTGTTGTGAGTGATGTGGAGTAGCTGACACATTTGATGGTGAAATGCTTATGGGGTTGAAGATTTATCAACTAAAGTTGGTTTAGAAGGATCAGGATCAGCAAAAAAACAAGGTTTCAATCTATCAATAGAGATGATTCGAGAAACTGCTTTGATGCTGGATGACAAAATACTTTGCATATTGCTTGATTACAGGGTATGGTACCTCGTAAGGCGGTTGTAATAAAGTTCTGATGGAATCAGTATGAACAAATACATAAGTACATGTTACAAGATCAAAGAAAATGAAAGGTTTTTTCTTTGTATGTTGAGATTGTAAAACAGGGCACAGGTCAGCGAAAGTACTACAAAGCTGTTGCATAAAACTGGATGGAAAAGCAAGCTTCGAGTAATGTAGGAAATCGCCCAGTTAGTTTCTCCAAAGATTAATTCAGCTGATGTTGCTTTAAAATCTTCATGAATTATAGTACACAGTCTAAGGAGGGTGGTGGGTAGGAATTGTTAGCACTAAGGCATACAATGGGGGCTTCTGTTACATGCTGCATTTAAAGCCTAATAATTTGGAGAGTTTATAGAACAATTCTGATTCAAACTGAGTGCCTTGATCAGTAACTATGTCAGACAGTGAACCAAATTTTGAAATCCAGCCATGATAAACTGCAGTTGCTCCTGTTTCGGCGTGAATGTTCATGATTGGTAAAGTTTCTGGCCATCTGGAAAAATGATCTGCTATAGTGACACTATACTGATAGTCTGACGTTGTAGGTTATGTTCCGACTATGCCAAGATGGAGTTCATCAAAGCATTTGCTGACAAGTGGAAATGTACCAATTTGGCTTTTGACATGCCTGGAGACATTACATTTCTGGCACCCAATGCAGCCTCGGGACCATGTCGTAACGTCATCTTTCTAACTGCTAATTTTCTTTTTAACCATATACAAGGGACTTGTCCAAGGGCAATTCATAGGTTGATAGACACCTTTTTCAAGCATGAATGTAAAATTTTCTTTTACAATTTTTAACATCTCTGGAGATAATCTGCACACTTTAGCTGAAGCTTGATCGCTATTTTATTAGAATTCATAAGAGTTGTTTTTGAACTCCTCCAACAAACATCTGGTATATATAAAGATGAATCCAAAGTTGCTAAAGACAGAGGCTGGCACTCAGTTGTTTTCCCCACGACATGCAAGAGAGTTACTGAATCCAGGAGTCATTTGCATTTTAAATCAACAAGTAAACCAGTGTTTTAAAAAATCTGCTCTGAGAATTGACCTTTTGACATCGGTGATAGTGAATGGCCTTGTAAATTGACATCTTAATCCGGGGTCTAATTTTTAAAACTTTTGGGCCATAAGTTCTAATAAGGGTTGAATTAGCAGTATAAAGTTAGGTCAGATGGTTTCCATTTTTCTGCTTGTGTTCGTGGAATGACAGATAAATCAGTGCCCATGACCATGAGATATTGAGGATTACTCATTTTATCAAAGAGGATGAGGCAATAGCTTCGTTAATTACTTGCCTCATAAAGCAACTGGGCAAATAGTTTTTCTGATTTACTTTTGTTTCTTTGAAACTACATGAGCTTATGCACTTTTGAGCATTAAATCCAAAATGAGAATATTAGCACAACCTGTCGTCAGAATTTTTAGACGTCAAGTGACCGTGAATGATTCTGATATATAGGTTTGTTATAATTTGACGTGTGAAGTTTATGGATTTGCTGACTGAGATTCAATAGAACGGGAATTATCCTCATAGGAACAAGAAACTGTGCGAGAATGATCTTGCTTATTAATCGACAAAATATCTGCTGGATAATATACCGATATTATTTTATCACACATTTCAGCTAAATTTGTTTAGAGTGTCTTTACTGACAGAAAGGATAGCCTGAACTTGTTATGGCAACCATTTGTACCATTATGTTTGAAAAAAAATCCCCCAGAACCTTTGGAACCCGCAAGACTTTTCAATTGGCACAAAAGATCGGAAGGGTGGCAATTGGGAAGTTTTAAATCACCAAGGAGCGTTTTCAGTTTCACTTCTTCGGAATCAGTTAAACAGCTTAATAATGCAGATTTCAGAGCAATGTATTTATTCTCAGTTGGTGGATTGGATAAAATATCATCAATAAATTAAAGAATATGCTCATCAAAAGCTGATAAAACAATGTAATATTTTGTTTGTTCTTGTGTAATGCTTGCAACATTAAATTGTGCTTTAAGCTCAAAAAACAACAAATTTATACTAATGTTAACTGACATAAACAGAACTATCTTTATCAATGTGAAAGCATAATTTGAAAAAATAAGGTACTTGCATATTATCACAACCTATTGGTGACATATGAAACGTGCATGATTGCCAATTCATAGCATGCATAACATGCGGAATTGGGGTTTCAAAATTGGCAAGTTATTTGAATGTTGACGATAGTACATAAGTACTAAAAATAACTACAATCTTATGACCACCTGCTTCCTCAAGAGATATTTGAGCCATTTGTTGTTTTTCTCATTCGTTGATGCCTATTCCAGTTTGTCATGTAATTATTACCAACACTGCTTTTGCTTGTCCAGTATGATGAAGTGATATGAAGTTTGATTTTCTGCAAGGCAATTTTATGTACTGAAGTTGATTGACTACACTTGTTGAAATAAAAACATATGAAATTGCAAAACAGCTTTGTGTGAGCCCTGTAAAAAAATTCTTTTGGGGGCCCTTTTTTAGATATGAGCACCATGTTAGTGAGACTAGTAACACATATTGGGACTGGTGTAGCTTGGGGGCCTTGCATCATTGGTACGGCTGATACTGTTGTAGCTATGTCCCTGACAAAAGCAAACGGTACTTGCGTATTATTACAACCTATTAGTGACATTATATGAAATGAAACACATGATTGCCTTTTCAGCTCATATAACACATGGGAAATCAAGGTTGCCCAGTTATTTTGAATTTGGTGATTGTTGTGACAATAAGTAAATACCAAGCAAACCACAATAACTTCAAGTATTCTGTTAACAAATTACTAAAGGAAACTGTTTAAGAAAGTTAAAACAAACTTAAAATTTCAAAAAGCCATCAAAATCAAAATAAGGTTAAATACTTTGATTATTCAAAATATATATCAAAAAACCTAAATTTTGCTATTTGTATTTCAATAACATCAAATGAATTATAAAAAATTGCTTAAGATAGAGAAAAAACTTACTTATTTAAAATCCTGTCGATTAATTTTGCCAAATTAAAATGTCTCCAAGTGGAAAAAAAATATTCTGCTGAGTATGCATGGAACAGTTTCCAAACATTGAATACATTTATCGCGGCATTTGGGACGTCTTTTAATTTGTTGTAAATTTGCTGTTCTTAAAGTAGTCGGTCATCTTAAAATATACATATGAATGCTTATTACAAGTTTGATATTTCTTTTTTAAGAAAATTTCTTTGTTAATGTATCATTAACACTACAACTACAGCGTTTTTCGTATACCTCTCATTACGATCACCACTCATTTTGACCTTTTATCCCGAATAAAGTAAAAGGCACAGTTTTTACTACTGTTAGGTAAAATTTAAGCCTATAGTTACACAAGTACCTTGTTTAATAAGGTAGTATAATAAACATATATTTTTTTTATTGATTAAATTACATAGCCATTACTGAGCTTTATGTTGGGGAGTCAGGGAGAGGTATTCAAAATCTGAGGGATGCACAATGTCAGACTGATACATAAGGGGGGCTGCGGCGTTCGAAAGTTTAAGAACCGCCGCTTTATATCTTTATATGTAATAATTTGCACAATAGTTTTCAATTTTTGAAAGAAGTTTATGAAAATTGAATGCCTTTATTAAGTACATTATTTAGTTTGACATTGAACATAGATTATAGATTTTTTAACTTTATCTGTAAAAATCCTACACACATATTTGGCACAATTTCACAAACATTCAAAATTTTGTAGCTTTTATTAATATTTGATGTTGTTTATGTTTATGGGAACAAATGTTACAAGCATAGCGATTCTTTTTTGGTTAGAAATGGAAGGTTTTGAGTGAAATGTATAGAAGTTCTTAAGTTACATTTCAAATAAAATCCAGGCAGCTGATATTCATGTATTAAGTTGCCTCTTTGTAAATTATTTATGTATTTATAGCACACAAATTAAGAATATTGAAAATACACTTGAGCTAATCAACATCTAGATGGACTTCATAGTTTTTTTTTTTTTGCCTCATCTGGTTTAAAACATTAACCCCATGTTTAGTCAAATAGTAAAAATTTACAATCTGTTTTTTTTTTTAAGATCTGGATTGGAGCCTAAAAGCTGACTTGGCAGGGGGCCCTAATATTCTATGTTACGCCACTACATTCTTCAGTAAATTATAGCAGTTCCCCTTCAAACAAATGAACCTGTTTTCTTGTAAGAAATCGTAAATGTGATTTTAGGTGTTGAGTGTTCTAGAGCAGGATATTTTTGTTCTTCATTCCATGATAAATTGTTGGGAGCTACATTGTTTTTTTTAAGATCTGGACTGGAGCCCAAAACCTGACTTGGCAAGGGGCCCTAATATTCTACGCTACACCACTAGATTCTTCAGTAAATTACAGGAGTTTTCCTTCAAACAAGTGAACCTGTTTTCTTTTAGGAAATCGTAAATAACTAACAAAACTGAAAATAATGAGCAAAAAAATATAATTTTCTGGATATGGTCAAAATGACCAGCAACCATAATTATAGGTATTTATTGTAATATTGGAAAAATAATAATTTGAAACAAAAAGAAATGTCATATTTGCAAGTTTTCAGGAAATCCAAAATTGTTTAGATTATAAATAAAAAAGTTGAGCTAAAGTGGATCGCTGCCGTAATTGTAGTGTAGAAAAGATTTTGTGTGTGCATATTAATTATATTTATTATTTTGTTATATTATCTTATTCATTATAATTACATTTATTATTTAATTAGATTAATAATTGCCTGGTTAGCAAATAAAAAAAAGTTAAAATATTCAATGGTACATTTTGGCAACACTTTAACATTTCCTACCTGCTATCTTCAATTTGCTCGCCATTCCTGCTTTAAACACATGCTGTACTGCTGAAGACTTTTGTGGCTGAGACTTGAAATTTTATAATAATTATTTAGAAATTGATATTTCTATAATTTCCATCTCAGTATTTGCTTTTTTTTTTAAATTTAAATAAATATATTTTATATATCCTATTTTGTGTATCCAATTAGAATTAGATTAGTATAATTATTTAGAAATTCATACTACTACTAATTTACATTTCAGTATTAGCTTATTTTATAATTTAAATTAATATATTTTATCTATCCTATTTTGGCGTACTCAATTAGAATTATATTAGTATAATTATTTAGAAATTTATACTACTAATAATTTCCATTTCAGTATTTGCTAATTTTATAATTTAAATTAGAAAAATATTAATTTCTAATTAATACTATTCTATTTCGCATTCATTTTATGATATGTATTGCTGCAATAATTTGTATTTGTATTTTTTCCCTCATTTCCAAACAGCTGTGTAGACTTTTAGTTGTAGATTGAACTTTTAATTTTGAAATTATCACCTGACTTTTGATATGACTTCTCTTAGTAGTAATCCAATTGTAAATGTCATCATGAAATTTTAAAACAAACAATGAAGGGAAATTTTGGTAGAAGATTTATGTTTGGAAAGCATGGCATCGCTACCTACGTTTTCATCGACAAATTGGTCGATAACAATTTACATTTACTAGAATTTTTGAGAGAATCAGGCCTCTTAAAAAGAAATTTGGAGTGTGAAAAATGCAAGCAGTTCGTGAAACTTCGATCCAAGAGGGTATCGGATCGAATAGTGTGGGCATGTAGAAACAAAATAGAGAACAAAGAATATGGCAACCAATGCAGTGTGAGACATGGATCCTGGTTCTGCTACAGTAAGTTAACATTAGGCAAAATATTGATGTTAACATTTCACATCGTTGGTAAAATCCTAGGAGAACCCACTGGTGTTTTTGGCACCAAATTGAGAAACTCTAGGTTTTCAAAATGGCATCAGAGACGAAAAACTCTTCAAAGCCGTGTTCCTAAAGGAGGGGCGGACTGACGAAATGGTCAAAAATCATGAATGGGAGTTCCTTAATGGCATCAGGGACGTCTAAAAACCGGTGGTAGTACATGATTTACATTTAAAAAAAAGGACGAAATGTGCTTTTTGCAAAGATAAAATTGAATACATGTGAAACAATCTAAAATCCTTTTTAGTACATGATTTGCATAAAAATTACGAAATGAGCATTTTACAAAGATAAAATTGAACAAATACATAAAATTCATCATTTTAAAAAAGCACTCTAAAAACCTTTTGTAGTACATGATCTACATTTTTAAAAAAAAGATGAAATGAGCGTTTTGCAAAGATAAATTTAAGAAATACATGAAATTCATCATTCTGTTGTACCATTTTTTGGCAGCCATTCTTTACAAAACCGATGCGAGAGCAAACAACCTTTTCAATCAAAGTAAGGGAGGGAGCAAAGTGGACTTTGTCCAAAAAAGGACGTTTTTGTGTCACCCTTTTTAGGGTTGCCATTTTCTCAGGGGGTTTGAAACCCCCTTTTATGTAAGAAAACAGTAAGGTTACCATATTGCAAACTTTTTTTGACAAAAATTTGGCGACATAAGTGGGTTCTCCTCTTTAATTGGACAGACATGCTACTAAACCTGGATTCTTCTTAGCATACCATGGCAGATTGGAGACAGTTTGTCCATGAAGTTATACTGGGCTACATAGAAAACTCTGAACAAATTGGAGATAAGGATTCTATAGTGGAGATAGACGAATCCAAGTTCAGAAAAAGAAAATATAACCAAGGCCATGCTGTTGATGGGCAATGGGTTTTATGTGGAGTGGAAGGAGGTACAGGCAAGATATTTTTAGTTGCAGTGCATGATCACACTAAAGAGACAGATTGGTTTAATACAAAAATGGATTAAACAAGGGACAACAGTCTACTCTGATTGTTGGAAATCTTATGAGACCTTGGGTGAGGTAGGTTACAATCATTTTAACAGTTAATCACTGTATTTTTAGTAGATCCAGTGACAAACGTCCACAGAAATACCATTGAAGTATGTGGAGACATCTGAAAAATACTTTGCCTAATTACAATAGACAGCGGGATTTTTCTTTTTATTTACCGTCTTTCTTATACAGATTATGTAAAGAAAAATTGGTAGATGCTTTTAATTTATTTTAATAAACAGTGAGAAAAAAAGATTGAGAAAACTTTCAATATAATGGTTGAATAAACCATAAATATCTTACAGAGAAAGTTACAAAGTCAAAATGGTTGATTTGTCGAATCGGCCGCCTCTTGAGCCAAGTGTTTTCTCGCCAAATCTGGTAACAATTCTGAATGTTTTCCAGTGAAGGAGAAGTTTTTTTTTTGCGAAATTTTGCACATGTGCAGTATATTTCTTTAATTTTAACAGTTTAACTCCAACAGTACTTTCTCGCGCATGGGCAGAAAGCTTTTATTATGTTTCAAGTGTAGTATAGGGGGCCACTTGGCGCAATTCTTTTTTTTTGGCGACTAAATGTGGTCGCCAAGGTATTTTTTTCATAATTATTTATTTTAGAATGAATTCGATATCTCACCATGACATTTAGATAAAAATCGCCAAATCCGAAGAAAAATAGTCAAATCCGAAGTGGCCCCCCATACTACACTTGAACCTTTTATTACTTTAAAAATTAACGATAATTACTAATGTGCTTGCGCAACTCCTTTTTTTTTTTTAATGGCCTTGGCTTTGCTTGCTCTGGAATTTTGTTAGACCAGATGTTTTCTATCAATTTGTGCTTTCGTTGTGGAATCATTTTCACAGGTAATATTACTCTTTTTCTATGCATAAATTTTCAGATTGCCACGATGCTATTAGACAGAATCTGAATGAAAAAGTATGGTTAATATTGTGAAAGGTTTTTTTTTGCCCTTTTGCTCGTGCTTGGAAAGAAAGCTGTTTTAGAATGGTGCATGAAAGAAGGTTTGATTGGATCATCATATGTATGTCCGAAATATGGAAAAAGTATGGAATTGAGAGAAAGAAGGGGTAAGAAAGTGAATGATGGTTTATAAATGGTACTGCAGAATTCAGTTAAGTGTGAAAGAGGATACCCATTATGTGTTTACGAGTGTAAGGAAAGGGTTTTGGTTTGAAATGAGTAATATGGATATGTGCACCGTTTTGTTAGTGATGCAAAAATAAAAATGTTTTGGAAGGTGCTCTCAGAAATATACAGTCACACATTGGTATAATTTCAGTAGGGAACTCATTGTATCATAAATGTTGGAAAAAGCAGCATTTTTTAAAGGTAAGTGAAATTATTTCCATTTTTAAATGCTTAATTTTCGCAGTGATTTTCAGTTTCAAAACTTTAAAATGCTATCTTTATATGATTTTCCTTCCGCCATCTTGAATTTCGCGCTCCAGCATTGCGTGTTGTAGTAGGGTTGCTACTCGAAAACACAACACGCAAAAACGTGCCAAATTGGCGATTTTTCAAAATTTGGCGGAAAGGCGGCCGATTCGACAATTTCACCATAAAATTTGAATTGTATTTTTTTTATTTTACCTAATTCAAGTCAAAAGTCAGTTAATAGTTATACTCAGTTTATTTGGTTCCTTATCTGTATAATTTGCTTGCGATAAGATATGTTTAATGATTCTTAATTTTGAAATTATAAACGTTGATTTTTGTGACTCATTTATATATTTACGATTTTTAGTATTCATTTATTTAGTTCTTAGTTAATTCTCATTATAATTTGCTTGCTATAAGATATGTTTAATGATCTTTAATATTGATTGATTTATATATTTATGATTTTTAGTATTCGTTTGTTACGTTTAAGTACGGTTTCGACTATTGCTACATGTGTCAAATATTAGGTCTAACATAGCCCACAAGTAAACAAAAAGTTTCGGCGATTTTTCGATTCACGCCTCAGAGACAATAAAAAAATCGCCAAACATAATGCAGCTGTACCGTCCGTCTGGTAAGGCTCAATTCACACCAAACGACTCCGATTCTCATTCACCATCAAACTAGTCTGATCGACCAAGATTCGGCTTCGTATTCCCCCTCAAAAAAGCGAAATTCGCTTCCGCATTACCCCTCGAAATCGGTTCAATCCACCGTCACTCTGACTTACACGTGATTCGGCAGTCAAGATTTTCTTCCTCAATCACAGCCGGGACTATTTCTTAAAGAAAAGCGAATTCAAACAAATAGTGTTTATTTGTATTGTTTTATGTTATTAGTGATTTGTTCACATAAAGTTTCTATTAAAGAAACTGATTTCAGGCGTTTGAGGAAAACGATTTTCTTGTTAGGGTTAGCATGAGTTTGTTTCTATGTCAATAGATGGCGCTTATATTTTGGTATTCTAGTGTTCTTTTCATCATGTAAAAATAATTCTAGTTCTTGTCGCCGAGTTTTGGTAGGCTTATTTTACCCCCTGCTAATCTTGAGCAAATAATAACATTAATTTTGCATGTATTATTTTATTCAATTTTAGAAATTTGGAAACTTTATTCTTTTACTTTTTAATACTTTAAAACAAAATGTTTTTTTTTTGGGGAGAAATATTCAAAGGATGTTTGAAATAGCTTCAGAGATCAGTTTGATAAGAATTTAATTTTAGGAGAGAAAAAAATTAAATATTTATAAGAATGCTAAAATAAAATACCAATATCGACAATAAGCGCTACTTGATGCGATTCAGCGTTTGGCGCATAGCCCCATATCAAATTAGTTTAAGAATAAAAAGAACAATATGAAGAAAAAAAAAATAAATATGAAACATGATTAATCACTTACCGGATGTGAGATTCAACACAAAATTATTCTCTTTCTTTAATTTTAGAAACATCGTTTTGAGGTCCGTTGGGTTACCACTTAAGTGATATCATAGGTTGGAGAAAGAAATTAAATTTCCTTAATACGTGTTCAGAATATCTTGGTTAAAACTATGTCCCGCAAATCAAAACAGAGCAAATGGATTTAATATATTGCTTGTTTCTAGATAAAATATTAAAAATTCATTGTTGCACATTGTTCTACAGAGGTAAAAGTGGAATGATAAGTTTGTGTTGCCAAAGACAACAAAGAAATTAACAATTAAATTAATTCGTTTCAGTTCATATAGCCACATGTTTAACGGTGCAAGTCCCAATTCGGACAAAATAATAAGTTTAAATATAAAACTAACAATGTAATCAGATATTAAAACCAAAGTTTTAACAAGAGAAAAGGAAATTTTACCTTTGCATTCTTCACAAGGGAGAGCATTATAGTGATTACCTAAAGCTCTGTCTCCACACACACGACACAATTCTTCCTGCTTTTGAAGAGTAGGTCCTTTCTTTTTCTTGTCATAATCATAACAGCCATTCATAACAATGTTGAGTGGACTGAGCTCATCTTTATCTGCAATGACAGAATACATCTCTAATTAAATCGCATGTAATGTATGGTAAAAGCAATCTTTGTTTAACTAGCAAAAGTATTTCATGCTGCAAGATTGCATAATAAATATTAGGTCTTCACAATAAAAACAATCTAAAAAGAACTAAATGAATTTCATCTAAAAATGTCCAAAGTTGCCTTCATTTTATGATAAAATAGAGAACTCTTCAGTTTTCGAGGTTTTAACCAGGTTCAAAATACGCCAAGATCACCAAACAGGGCGAGTATCATTCAAATGTGGCTGTCCGTCTATTTGATCTTCTTACGTCTGGCTACGTAATAGAGCAAGAGTTAATGAGTTAGAAGTTTTTCTCGGTTCTTTCGCAACATAAAAAAACCGAAATAACACTAAAGGCCGTATCACACGTCACTCACAACCTTTTTCGGCGAAGTTTCGATTTCTAAGTGCCATACCCCTTAAAGAACCGGTTTTGTAGTAACCATTGTGTGTGCAGGCGATACAATTCTCCCGAAATGACTCCCGTAGATACATCGTATTCTGACATTGACTTTTTTAATGCTGATGTTTTCTGAAAATATTACAGTGGTAGGTTAAACGATTTTACCTTACATTTTTATCGCAAATCAGATAAAAAAATTTTGTGATGTCAAAAAGAAATTTCCAAATTCCTTTTTTCCAAAGCAAAGAGTATTATTTAAATTCGGAAGCTAAATTAAATTATTTTTACAAATACGAGACACAGGTATCAAATTACATAGTTTAAATTTTGCCAGTACAAAGGAAAATAATTATTTATAATTTGAAAAATAACATTTTAATATAAAGCAGATATCTAGTCCACATTGAGAATCTTAATCGAGAAATTCAATCTTACACCCTTAATTGCATTATTATCTCTATCATTCTTAATTTCTAAAGGAGATAATTCATATGAGATTTTTCGAAATAATCAAATGATTTTCTAGATTTTTCCTTTACATTTTCAGAGATAATTTATTTTTACAACATAGATTATTTCATATTATTTTTATTTATTTATTTTTAAATAGAAGTATCAGAAATTGTACAATTGAAGGGAATATATCTTACAGTGCGTATTTTACACATTTCTTTTTTTTTTTTTATTTATAGACTTTCGAAAAATGGCGATTTACAAAAACTGTTGATATAAAGATTTTGATTTTTCCTTTAATTTTTCAAGAAAAATTTTTTTAAAAATAGTTATTTTAACAATT
>BMAV01004146.1:0-50166 GCA_019973955.1 Trichonephila inaurata madagascariensis
GCCGAAGGATTATTTCAATCCAATCTTCTCAAGAAGAAACAGGGATATGCAGATTAGTTAATAGATATAAAATGGAGCTTTAGCATTAGCGAGTTAGTAGAATTGAATTATAATAGAAGTAGAGTATATATGAAGTAGAATTATAAAGGAATAGGGCTTCAGAAAAGTATAAAATGTTTAAAATATAATCACAATTTTAAAAATTATAAGCATATGAAAAATAAGTAATTTTTCTGTAATAAATAATTATTAAGTTTTAGGTCGCGCAGGCTATTTTCTAAAGTAGTGGCTTTACTTACTAGCTCTAAGTTGATTCATAACGTTAAAAGTATTCTTATTACACTGTAGCTACTTTTACATAAATAGAACAATACGTTACATATTTTAATAAATAATAAAAATACATTTTTAAAAAAACATTTAAAAAATTGCAATGTTTTACAAATATTTTTAAATACAAAAGATATATAATACTAAAATTAGGTAGGGTTTAAAGTGTAGGAAGCATTTTATAATTCTTTAAACTTTTATACATCAGATACTACTGTTTTAGAAAATAGAGTGCGCAACGCAAAAAATACTTAATATCTATTATAGAATTTTCGAATGCTTATGATTTTTAAAATTATTATTATATTTTAAGCATTTTATACGTTTCTGAAGTCTTTTTTTTTAAATAATATGTAAAAAATTCGAATCATTTAATTTAAATTTAAAAAAATTATACCCTTTTTAAAATTCTTTATATTTTCAGACCTCTAGAGAGAATTAACACCCCTGAGACTTCTTAAAAATAGATTTGAATAGAACACTGTAACCCATAAAAGAAATTTTTGGATCTCATTTGTTTCAAAATAGGAAAATTAAAGTCAATTCTAGAAATATGTGAAAAGGGGGAGGGTATAAAATATAAGTTAAAAAATTGTGTGATTGTATAATGTGTATGTACTAAATTCTTGATTGTCCCATTATTTGTTTCATGAAAATGTATGAGGCTACGAATTGCATAGAAAAGCCAGTATAAAAATATTCAGCCACAACACATAGTTGTTTGAATTCCCAAGATACTATTTCTAACTTGTCTCGACTGTCAAAAAGAAGGAGACAATTCTTTTGTTATGACGAGCACTGGGGAACAAAAGCGAATGCTTCAATATTAATTCTCTTTTCCGATCTCTTGTTTATTCATTTACCAGATTTAAGGAGAAACTATTACATTATTTTATTCAGAGCGTTTCGGTATAAGATGGAATTATTATGAAGATTAATAATCTAAGGCTAAAATACAGGACGAAAATACATAACAACCTTTAAACTTAAAAAGTAGAGAAAAAATAATTGAGACTCAGGATATAAGCACAGGTTTTAAAAAGTTATATCTAAATCAATTTCATGGATTCAAAGGATACTAAAATTTTTAAATAAGCTACTTTAAAAGTAACTGTTTTAAATCTTAAGGTAACCAACTGGGTTCAGAGACAATTTTCTAAAATATAACTTAAATAATAATTTAGGTGTTATTTTTTAATTAAGTATGTTGCAAAACTATGAAAATGCAGCAAGAAGAATTTTTGAAAGATTATTTTTCAAAATATTGAGAAATTTCTAACCAAAATATTACAAAAAATTGCTCTTTTGCAAACAACTCTAAATATATATATATATATATCACAAAAATAAATAAAACGTTTGCAAGAATACAATTTGTTAACGTTTAAATATGCTTTTTATAATAAAAAAGCTCAAATTCTACTGTAAAATTATGAAATACATGTGTTCGAGATGAAAAAATCCAGAATTTTCTTAAAAAACTTTTTTTTTCATATAAAATTACATATATACATATATAAAAATTCCTTTAATTGAAAAATTACCCTTAGCTTTCAGCAGAAAGCCTTCATTATAATACAAAGAGCAAACTCAAAAAATTTTATAAGAATATTTCATTTACTTTAAGAAATATCACTCTTACCGTTAACCATTATGTTCAAATTTAACATTCGGCACAAAATGCAAAATAAGGTTTATATTTGCAATAAAAGTTTTTAATGGTTTATGAAGGTTTTAAAACTCTCCAGATTTGTATGCTGTGCTTTCTTGAACCTCATACTTCAAACTCTTAGTTTAGAAGGGCCTTTCTTTTTTTATGAGACAGTTCTTACCTGGTTTAGAATGCCTCGTAGAATCAACAATTTTCGTTTTGCCGAGGTACCAAAAATATCCTTTCATTTCAGAACATAATTTCACTCCTAACTTTTAAAACGTAGAGGTAATAGACCAGCAAACCTAGAATTAAAAAGTATTATTGCGATATAATTCTATAAATGGAGTGTCTGTTGCTCAACAAAGTTGTCTTTCGGGATTATACTCCACACGACATTGTTAAGACTTTCATTGCAGCTCTGAGCTTTCCCGTGAAGACATTTTCTTCAGAGATTTGATCGAAAGTTCCTTATAAGTCTTTTTAATAGAATCAATGACTGAATTTTGAAGATCGGTTTATATTTCTAACGATGTTTCTCCAACAAATACTGCTCTCTAGAAATCTCTTCTTTTTTGACCTCATTGATCTTGTTTTTGACATGACAACTTAAACTTTATTAAAAATAACTATAACTCTATATAAAAGTACTAATACAAAAGTTATAAAGAGATCTAGTTTTGAACACAAATGATAAAAAGATAGCAACTCGTTTAAATCAAAGCAAACATTGCAATTAGTTAACCGTTGCCTATTTTCAAGCAAAATATATCTAATAAAACATTTATAAATTACATTAAAGTTTACTAAACATAAAAAAATTCGTTAAAATATTTTAAATGAATAAAAATCTCATTTATCGGTGAAAATCAACGTAAAACTCATACTTCCGGTTTCGATTTGGACTTACTACCACAAACAAAAACAGCTATAACTTTTTTTCTAACAGACTCAGAATTAAAAGTACTATAGTTTTAGGAAGCTTATTAAACAGGCTACAAAAATAGACTATAAAATAACTTTGGATTTTTTTAAAATGAAAATGGTGATTTTAACCTCTTACAGGTTTTCCCGTACACCGTACGGGCTACCGAAACCTGACCACAACTGGTTTGCCCGTACGCAGTACGGGCACTGGATATTTTCTTCTTTCTATCTTTGATTACACATGTTTTTAATTCTTTTGTGATATTGTAATTGCTAGTGTTTTTAAGAGAGGCCACGTGTCCACTGTATTGAAATACTTCTCTTCCGGGATTTTCTTTGTGATGAGGTGTGGTAGTTAGGAAGGGGTGCCAGATCAGGTGTCTCCGTTAAATAATGAGACTCATGGTTCAAAATTACGTGGTGGTCGTCTGTATGAACAGTGCGACGTTAATATTCAATCAATCAATCAACCGATTCTGTGATGAAGGCGAAGTTTCATAGGCAAAATTTATCTTAAAATAGATTGTGTCGTCAATTTACTTTGTTGTATGAGAAGAAATGAAAATGAAAGATAATCCAAAAAAGCCGATATTATCTCTGTCGCCATTGCAATGTACTTAGTATTACACCATGCTTCAAATTATGTGTGCAGATACATATGCGCACACACACACATAAATTCCTCAACCACCTGAAAAGAGATACGAACATGAAGTAAGTATAAGAGAAATTCCTTTAAGATATATGAAACATTTTTCGTAGCAAATAGAGTGTACTTCTAAAAAGTAAACATTTAGGGGTTAGTGGGAAATTTTAAAATTAAAAATTGAATTAAGTATTATTCTTAGTAATATGCAATAAGAGAATGTGCCTTTTTTTGGAACATTTTTGGCAAAAAAATGACCGCTTAAGGGGTTAAACCAGTCGTATACCTTAATTATCAGGACATTTGTTTCCTTTTCAGATGTTACCGATCGCTTGATATTTCAATCCGAATTCTTCTAAAGTTCAGATGACTTGTTATCCCAAAAATGACAGAACGATCTTTTCTTTAAATTTTTATTTAATCTTATTCTTTGCATTATTATCTTTTGATTGATATATCATAAGTGCATGTCGGAAAGTTAGAAGTCGGATAAAAATTAATTTGAAAACAAATTAGGCAATTCAGCCCCTGTTTTGAAAAAAAGCTAAAAAAAAACGTTTTGATAAAAAATCTATTTCATAAAGATAAATAATAAAATTAAAAAAAGAATGCGTGTAATATAAAGCAGAATATTACCGTGACAATCAATACAATAATGTCATTTTTTTCTTTGTGAAATATGTGCATGTAAAATTTTTGAATTAAAGCATTTTATATTAAAAATTTCATAATTTCAGTTATTATTCTTCATATGTTTTTCATGCAAATGTAATACTTCAATAATAAGAAAAAAAAACTAAAATTTCTGTCGTGACGGGAAAAAATATTTTTAATATTTTTCTTGAATTTTCTTGTGTAATTAATACTCTCAAATATTGATCATTTATAAAAATGTATGGGTTGAAAAAATATGAAAATGCAATTATTTTAAAGAAAAATATATAACTAATATCTTAAAGTGGTATTTTAAGTAGATTTAAGCTTATTATATTTTTTTTCAGAATTATAAAGTTTAAAGTGGTTTTTCTCAGTTTGTGTTTTTCGAAACATCAGTGCATTCAAAATGCTACTCCTTCCACAACTATTTAACAATCACTTCCATTTTTTGCTGTGTGTTACACATAAAGCATGTAACAAAATTAAGGATCCATTTTGCTGTAAACTGAATGCTTTTTTTTTAAAAAAAATTAAAATGTAAGAGATATTGGCTTTTTTGTTGATTTTTGGCACGCATATTAACATTTTTTTCCCCTCGAAAACGAATTAAGTTATTGTAAAATTGATCCCTAAAGCTGTTTGGAACAACCACACATAATAATATAAAAAAAAATTCAAATAAAAAAAATTAAAATTTACAAAGGGAGTAGAATTTAAAATTGTCCAAATTTTCTTCAAAAATTTTTATTTTTAAATTTGTGTGAATAATATATGAAAAATTTCATCTCGTATCATTTTCTTGAATAGAAGCATTATATAAAATAATGAAATATAATTTTTAAATACATAAAGAAAGTTGTTCAAAGGGTACCAAGTCGTCTTAATGTTTGACACAGAATTAGTCACAAGTAACTTACTTTATTTCTTGATGAATATAAGCTCTTGTTGCATATGTCAGCGTTATTCAAACTGTGAGGTGCCCCCCTAGGATGGCGTGATAATCCTGCGTGGTAGGCGCAAGCATATATTAATGTCAAAAATAAAATATTATTTTAAAAATAATATTAATTTACTGAAAGGAAGTAAATTAAAATATATTCCGACATAACAAGAAATAAAATACACTTTATAATGTACTTATAAATGTATCAGTACTGCGTAATGCATTTGATAATTAATTTATCATTACTAAATTCAGAAAAGCCGCTCATCTGAGTAGAACGGTTAGTGACACTGACTGCCGTGCCGTTGGGCCTGGGTTAGAATCCCGGAGAGGACATGGATGTTTGTAAATGAATAGTTCCTTCGTGGCATGAGGTTACTCTAAATAGCCGTAGAACTACAAGTCCCTTTTAAAATTTGTGAAAGGGGTAGAGAGGAGGGATGCCCCTGGGTGTTTTCCTCTTAAAATTAGGGTTGAATCAAGCCAAATCACACCGTCACTTATTTGGCCTCAAAACTGCAGCTTCAAGGTAGCCCTTTATTGTGTTGAATTTCACGAAATTTAATATGATGTTATTGTCGATCAGGTGGCATACATAACGATAACAAAAAATTAAGAACATGTTCAATAATTACTAGAGACTTCTATGGGTTTGTCATGTACAAAATTGTATGCCAAATTCAATAGATCTCTTGATAATTTTTACGGCTTATAATTAAAATTGTACTGCAACTTTAGGATCAAAGTGCATAATTATTGCATTTAGTACATTGCTACGAGGGGGCGGGGAGCGATTATAATTATGATTCAAAATTGAGTCTCAAATATTGAAAGTTTGAGAAGCACTGATGTATGTAATTCACTTTATTTCTTGATGTATGAGTTTTGTATTTCTTTCTTATATAAACAATTACGTAAACTATCCATGGAAGGGAATTCGAAGGCAAAACACAGGGAGTTGTAACAACGGAAATTATGTTTCGACTGTTGTCGATTATTTAAAAGTAATTATTGCAATGTTAGCTCTGTTGCACCATACTATCCAAATTTCATCATGATAAAACATTCTTGTTTACCGATTTTAACTGCAGCCAATTTATTTGTTACATAATGATGATTAGTAAATAAAAATAAAATAACTAAGTAATAAAAAAATGTGAAGAATGGTGATGTTATTAGAAAACATGCAAACAGGATATAATTCGTAAGACGAGATTGGAGCAATGTAGAGAGTAAAATATTTTCTAATTTTGCTTTAAATGTATACAATATTCAAAAGTATTATACTTTTTACTAATAAATAAATAGCACAATAAAGAAAGATTGAATTATAAAAAATAATTCATGGGGAATGTGGTATTAAACTATCCATATATATAGTTATCCAAAATTTAAATTTATTTAAAGTTAGTAATTATAAAATATGCTTTCAATCTTTTTGTGTTCAACAATTTGTCGTATTTTGGCATGTTGATTGTGATTACATATGGATACCGTGTATAGAAATATACAACATTTCGTATACTTGAATATTTAAAGTAAATAAATGTGAAGTAAAAACACTATAACTGAAAGTTATGCACATAATTAGCATTTTAAAATGAACACAAGTCTAACTCCTTATGAATGAAATGTCCTCAGAAATTTATAAAAATTTTCCCATTCTGAAAATGCCCATTTTGTAAAATGCCTGAGATACCACCATATTTTGGCTCGTGAAGTTTCACTATGCAGTGAAATATATCACAAATCCCCAAACGCCACCACATGCATGTGCGACGAGATAAAGAGTGGTTATATTAGAGTTCTAAGTTCATCTTTTTAGGTGTGCAGTTGGTCCTGGTTTGCTGTTAATTAAGACAACTCTCACCCACTTGGAGATTAGCTGGTCAACGCGTATATGGAAGGAAAAATATTCGCCCCACCTGCATCGGTCAGATGAATCTTCTGACTGTAACCTTACTAAACACTTTTAGATTGAGAATTGCCTCTCTCTATCCCCTTGAGAGAACCATACTGGAACTAAAATCTACCTAACAGTAGGATTGGAATGAGCAATCACGTGACTCTTTAACTGACTCCTATTCAGTATGTCTACTCGTTCTGCAACCTACCTGACTTTGACAGAGGAACAAAGAACATATTAGACTCATTATCATTCGATATCACAACATTGAATTTGGACATCACTGTAACATAAGCTTTACTGCAAACACACACACACACAATGCATAAGTATTTCTCTAAAGTATACATCCATCTTTAATTTTCTTAAAGCTTGTCCATTTGTTATTAAAAAATTCCACATGGTGAGCTAATTCTCAGAATTTTGCACAACATATATACATATAAAGGGATGATCTGCAAGTATTAGTTTGGCTAATATTCATCTTTACTTTTATGGCAATAAAAATAAATCATATTATATACATAGATGATTTAGTTATTTTAAGTAACCAATTAAATTATATTCTTAAATTCAGTTTTTATCCTCAGTATCAAAAAATAATTAGAACCAACTGTGAATTATATAAAACAAACATTTTAGATGTACAATTAAATATGGAAAATAATTATTTAAAGAGTAATGTATATGATAAAAGAGAACACTTTAATTTTAACAATAATAAGGTACTTTACTCTGCAGTAATTTACAAACTTCTATTTTTAGAAATATGATGACTAATTATGTAGAAAGAAATAATCTTTTAATTTTGAATCAGAAAAATATTATAATTTTAATAAGTTTCTCATAAATATTGCTTGCAATGTGAATATCTATACAAGCAACCTTTCTATTCAAATATATTTATAGAAATAAAAGCAAATAGTTTATTACATTTTTCTTCAACTATTGTATTTACTTACATTATTTTTTACTATTAATTACTTTTGAGTCATGTATACGGCGTCATAGTGAAATGGAGAGTTATTTAGGTACACTTAAAATATAGTAATACCATTATGCAGTTAGTTTTATGTAGTAGATATAGGCATTCTTTTATTTTTATTATTAGTGATCTCTAAGAATTCTGGTAAGTTGTGATATTAATGTCAGTTTATTGTTAGTTTCAATACGTAAAAATGTACAATTTTTCAACACTCCTTTATTTCAGTTGATTTATTTAAATAATATTATATTTTACACGTGCTTCTTTAAGGCTGGATTTCATTTTTTTCAATTCCTACTATTAGCTCACACTCTCTATATATTTATTTATTTATCTTGGTGGAATTTCCAATCGTTCATAAAATACATTTTAAAGCTCTCAATTGAGCTGAAATTTTATATGCATGATTGTTTTGGATGACAATACAATAAATTAATTATAATTAATAAAAATTAATTGATTATAACTAATTATTTAAAGAATTACAAATACAGCCACGTTAGTATCAGTTTTGGCGACTTGTGTCAAAACTTGAAAATGTTTTTTTTTTCACGTTTTAAACCATTCAGCTGAAATGAAATTTTATAAATTCGATTGTTTTGGATGACAATACGATGCTTTAATGTAAATTAATAAAAATTAATTACCACTTAATTTTGTGATTCTGTCATATGTATATACATATTTATATTAACTGTAACTATTTAATAAAAAGTAGCTAAAATACATTTTTTTTGCTGATCTAATTAGAAATTGACTTAATTTTTTTTTATAACACTTGCTCTATCTAAGTTTTTTTCTTCAATTATTATTGCTTAATTATGTTGAAATTCTTGCTGTAGGGGAATATTGGATCCTATAAAGCAAGCATAACCCTTCTTCACTGTCCTAAATCAGTGACAGCTTCAGAAAACATAACAATTTTCCACATTGGTCTACTGACTGTTTATATGTCTACTTATTAGTACATTATTATTATAATTATTCGCGTCATAATTTTACAACATAGGATATAAAATTTGCTTATTATTAAAAACTGCTAGAACTCAAATATTTAAAAGTGGTTATGTGGTGGATTTATTTTATAATTCATAAAAATATTTTATACTTATAGAAAGATCCTCATAAGACCATGTACTTACTTAAATTTGGTATTTCTAAAAATCATACCCCATTTTTAAACGATTTTAATTTAATATGCTTCAATTAGCCGATGTTGATATTTTATTCTTTTAAACAGTTGTAAATAACACTTTGAATAATAAAAGGCTAACTAATAACAATTGCTCTATACATAGTTTGCTTCTATTGATTATTAACTACGAGTATTATCACTTAAAAGCATTACTAAACCACTAACTTTGCAATTAAATAATTGACCTTGTACACATCTGATTTTTATTTATATAACCATATTAACGGAGTTTTCCATTAAATGGAAAGCGAATATAATCACCAAAGTATTTATACCGTCAGGAATCCCTATTTGCCTTTCTGGTGCACATCAGACGTCAGTCGAAAATCTGTTATTCATATTCACACCCTTTCAAAAGCTTTGGTCTGATTAATAATATACTAATAGTTGGTTGCTTAGTATTCAGCAGTCAATAGATGATTATCATCTCCATGACAAATACGCTATTCAGCAATAATGCTCCAGCATACTTTCGATATTTTACATGAAGAGTCATTATGTTTTCCTACTTTCGATAATTGGTATATTTCACGATTGCACTATTTGAGAATTAAAGAGATTAAATATTTCCAATTGATAAATTATTGATAAAGTTGAATGAAACTGTAGAACATTGTTTGAGGGATAATTGACTATTTAGTACTGGTTTTATATTACTTGGGTAAAAATAATGTCAACTGTAGATAATAATCTTCAGCCAAAAGGTAACATTTTGCAATAATCTGTAGTTGTATTTTTCGCTGATGTTTTCAAAGATGACTTTTTTTTATACTTCAGGTATTAAATTTACCATATTGTACATAATTAAGCACACAATAATGAATAATTTTTAGGATTTAGCTTACTATTTGGCGCAGTTAGCATTTATCTGAATTCAGTAATTAACAGTACATTAGTTTAAAAAGTCGCTGTCAAATATATGCAAGCACATTGAGATGTTTTACCATGGATAATTTTTTTTTAAAGTTATTATATCCGACTGCGTTCGGAGCTGTTATGTTGCAAAAGCATATAAATCGATAATTTTTATGACTTTTGGTGTCACTTAAATTAGAATACATGTATAAAATTATCTTAAGAATATTATAAGAGTAAAAAAAATATTTAAATGCAATATTTTGACAAAGAATGGACATATTTTCAAAACATTACCTTTTTTTGGAAAATTCTTCTATAATAATAATATGTTGCCTATATGTAGTGCATATCTCTGTACAGAGCCTGAACTACGATTTTTGAAGTACATAACTTAGATATGGGTTTATCCATATTTTAATACAACAGAGTGGAGAAATTTTAAGAAAAAAAAAACCACCGATAATTATTTTAATTGTTACTAACTCTGAAAATAACGTGAATTTTTCAAAACTCATAGTTCAGGCCCTCTGCAAAAATCTTTGCCTTATGTAAGGAAAATATTATTCTTATAGAAGCATTTTGTTTTTCAAAGGAGAATGTTTGGAAAATATATAATTCTAAGTTAATTTTTCCCAAAATATTGCATTTAAATATTTTTTTTATTCTAATAATATTCTTAAAACAATTTTACACATTCATTCTCATACAGTTGGGACTAAATATCATGAAAGTTATCCATTTATAAGCTTTTTTTTAAATCCCGGTTCTGAACGTATTTAGATACCTTAATTGAATTCACATTTAACAATAACATTTTGTTTTTTTTACTGTTCACAAAAGTTGTTAATACCGTTGACCTCAAAAAGCCTTTTTATACAATCCCATTGCTTTATGCTGAACAATGGAGTTTTTGTGCTTGAGCTTTCAATAAAGCTAAGCCTTCAATAGATTGGTAGAGCACTAAATACATACACTTAATACATATATGTTAAAAGATCATCTTATGTATATAGGAAATAAAATGAAAATAAATTGTAAAATTTTTGCATGTGTTAAGATGAAGAAATTGAAATAATATAAAATATCCTTTTCCGAAAGGAGTTATACTTTGCAACAAGAATGAATATCAGTTATCTGTTATACTTCTTATTGAAAATATGTGGCAATATTTTTCGCATAATCTTCCTCAATAATTATTCAGCATATTATAATAGAGATGTTCTTATTTCGAATTTTTTTATATATAATTCTTATGAACTAAAGATTTACACAAATCTTATATAAATATATAATTCAATAATAGCAATATTTGATCAGTTTTCTAAGCAAAGTTTTCTTTTTAGATGCATAATTAATAAACAATATGTACATTTACACATATTAGAAAATGTATTTTATTTGCAGTGACATTTAAAAGGAGATTCAATAGAAAATTGTAAAGGGGCTGAGAAAGTAACACATGCGTAATACAAAGTTAATTATATAACTAATAATTCTAAAGAGCATTTTTATTTATCAAAAGCTTTATTTAAAATAGTTATGTATATACATATTATTTTGTTAAAAGATAAACGATTACATTCATGAAAATGTTAATTAAGTATAGTTAAATAATAAAACTATACTCAAATGATTATAAAAATAAACTTAACTATTAAGAACATACACTACAATGTGCATCACAAGAACAGTAAAAGCGAATTAAAATAATAATTACAGTGAAGTTGAGTGGTTAGTAAGCATTTATATAATTTTAATATGGTTACAGTGAACAATAAAAATGGTAGATAACATCTGTTATTTCCTCTCTTTCACAAATATAACAGGAATGCGTTTTTCCTGAAATAGTTAAATTCATCATTTTATCTTTTCAAATTAAGTGTCTGATACAATCAGTCTGGAAGAATAATCACTTACTGAAGAACACTTATCTGATACATCAAATCAAGTATTCAAAGTATGCGGCTTAATTAATTATCAGTTCCTCATTGCATTATTCCTTAATAGTGTCATAAAGTTATGTGATACCCTGAAACTTCAGGCTAAATGTATAATTAATTAAGTTTCGTCATTGCCTGAAGAACAAATACTGAAAATGTCCTGGAAAATCTTTTAAAGATTATGGAAAGGTGCTGTAAACTGATTTGTTATCAGAAGTACAACAAAACAGTAACAGAACGTACATGAATATAAAATATTCAATATAGTCTGTGCAAATAAGCTTTGATTTTGATATTGCTTCGATGAGAAAAGGTTATTTACATGGTCAAAAGATAATGGATTGTCAAAATTTTAACTATATATTTTTACAAATGTAATTAAATGAGGAAATAATTTGTTATTCAACATTTTTTGGGAAAAAAAACATGCTGTGCTAATCCTTAGTAATAATCAAGAGCTTCTTTATTAGAACATGAACTACACTGAAATCATTTAGGTTTCATATAAGTTTATATAGTAGTATTATAGTTTTATAATCTAAACTTTGCCATAAAAGGAAAACATTTAGGTATCAGTCTTAATTATTTATATCGTATATTACCAGCTTCAAATACATTTTAGATTATCGCAACTAAAGAAATAACACAATAACATTGACAAAAATTAATCATTTAACATCAATAAGTCAAAAAGGTTAGGTTAAATTATCAACCAAAACTTCTTGGTCATCGTGTATTTTAATTAATGTCATACAATATATTCAAAGCTTTCTTTTCCTTAATTTACGAGTGTATGTTTGCATGGAAATAGATTGATTTTCATGCAAACATACAATCATAAATTAAGGAAACAATTAATGAGTATTAGCTTTCAATTCATATCCTAATATAAAAGCGTCAACCCACAAAATGTTAATGAAATTTCTATTACAATGTTAGCGATATTTCATATATACACACACACTAGCATACGCATGTATATATTAGGTTTGGTAAAAAGAAATCCATTATTTTTGCATGAAAACCAAGACTTTATTTAACAAGCTTCCGATTGTCCGATTTGGGTCAAATGTTCACCATTTCGTTGTATAATTTGTTGTTATTTTAAAGGTAGCTTCATAGTGCCTCTCGCGTAGAAGTCTTGACACTTATTGGCTAAAACATTTAGTTTTAGATTTTCAGAATCTTCTCTTGAACCCAATTTCTTATCACTCAGGAAGTTTTGCAGTGCAAGAAGGTGGTAATCGCTTGGTGCCAGGTCCGGACTATATGGTGGATGCATTAAAACTTACCAACCAAGCTCCCAGAGATTCTGGCGAGTCACTACAAAAGTGTGTGGCCTCGTATTGTCCATATGGAACACAGCACCTTTTCTGTTGGCCAATTCTGCCCATTTCTGATAAATCGCTAGCTTCAAACGGTCCAGTTGTTGAGAGTAGACATCTTAATTTATTATTTGGCCACGCGGAAGCAACTCATAATAAATTATTCCTTTCCAGAGTCACCAAATACACAGTAGAACCTCCCTGGCCGTTAGTCCTGGTTTATCCACCTTTTTTTAGCTGCTTCACCGCTTTTAAACCACGATCGTTTTCGCACAATATTGTGTAGTATGTGACCCATTCCTCATCTCCAGTCACCATACGTTAAAGAAATGGGTCGATTTCATTCCCAAGATTTCATTGACCAAGTCTTCGCAGATGGAAATTCGATAGATTATGTTGTTGTTTTTTTGGTGTAATTGATGTGCCACCCAAACATGGAGCTTCTTTTTGAATCCAACTTTGCGCAAAAGGCTTAAAACTGTTTTATGGTAGATCTTGAGCTCCTGGGTGATACTAGGACTACTAACATGCCGGTCAACTTCGATTATTTCTGAGATTTTATCGACATATTCGAAGACGGGCCTGCATGTGCAAGGTGAATCTTAAACATCAATAAAAACTGAACCTAATCGACGAAACCAAAATTGAAAGTAATTAGCTGTTACAGTACCGGCACCACAAACACCATTCGTAATTTCAGCTGCCTGGATTGTATTTTCGCCTTTATCAAAGAAAAACTGTAAAAGAACCGAATTTTCTCTTTGTTGACTTGAATTTTGAACACCCTGAAACTCATAACTGAATTGACCAAACAAAAAAAGCAAAATAATTTTTTTAGTGTGATATATCATCTTGACAACGAGCATAAATTTGAAATTGTTTGATCGATACTTCACGAGACATTGACACTAGAGCTATCTACCGAAAAAATAATGGATTTCTTTTTCCCCAACTTAATATATACATTAGTGCGTAAAAGAGTAGATAACACATTAGTTTTCAGGAACTAACACAATGCAAACGAAATTGGTGTGAAAATACAATTCAACACTTACTAAAAAAATGTGATGAAACATTAATATTACTCTCTTATGATCATAATTTGTATTAACTAAATCGTGTTTGTCCTTAAATTACACTTTTAGACAGTTTAATACTTAATATAGGCATTCTCACTCCTGACAGCTGTAAAACTCTTATAACTCTTATACGGCTTAGAAGCCTTTTATGAGATTGGCGACAGTAAATGACCTTGTTCACAAAGGCATTTTATGTCTCCAGGAGTGTTCTGGGACGGCCAGCGAGCGACAAGAGCTCAGACATGCCTTATGGGTCTCAACTGTAAAGATTTGGCAGGACATTTCATCCTCTGAATATCCTCATTCTTCAGATATTCAGAAGATTCTAGCTTATCCCAGTCTAATTATCATCCGTAAAAATGAAATATGAGGGACAACTACTTCTTTGAAATATCTCACATAATGTTTCATATATTAACCTCAGAGCCACTAAGTGCCTCCCAGAGAGAGGTGTGGCTCTGTGCACCCATCAAACATCACACAGCATCTCCATAGTTACCCACTTACATGCGTTTGTGACTTAGTGCTAGATTCCTGGATATCCTTATATATGAACAGCTGATGATCTGTACTTTGCTGAATCTCAACTCATCAATGAAGGGACTACGGGTCCATTGTTCTCGGGTCCTAGTATGATGTACTCTGCACTAAGTTAAGCGGCATATTTTCTTACTTGGATTGAATAGGATGCAGATCATTGTTCTCCTAATATACATCATGTCTAATTAAACCTCTTTAAACATTGTACAAAGAAATTGAGGTACTAAAACAACTGATAGATCATTTAAGGTATCCGACTACGTTCGGAACCATGATTTTAAAAAAGCGCATAAATGGATAATGATAATTTTCATGATATTTAGTGTCATTAGATTAGAATACATGTTACATTGTTTTAAGGACATTATGCACAAAAATTCTTAAATATCAATATTTTGGACAAAAAATTCTTATAATAACCTTTATTCCAATGTTCTCCTTTTGTATGCCATTGTATTAATATTTTTGCCTGTATATAGCTCAGACCTCTGTACAGAGGCTCAAATACGAATTTTTGAAAAATTCAAATTATTTTCAGAGTTACAACCATTTGAAATAATTATCGGCGTAGTTTCTTGAAATTTCTTCCTTCTGTTTTCGTAAAACATGGATAAGCCTACTTCCGAGTTATGCATTTCAAAAATTCTAGTTGAATCTCTGTAGAGAGGTCTGAGCTGAATACAGGCAAAATATTAATACAATCAAAGCATTTTTTTACAAAAGGAAAACATTTGGAAAAAAGGTTATTCTAAGTTATTTTTTTGCCAAAATATTGTATTTAAAGGATTTTTTTCGTCATAATGTCCTTAAAACAATTGCATACATGTATTGTAATCTAAGTGACACTAAATATGATAAATATTATCCATTTACGAGCTTTTGCAAAATCACGGTTCCGAACGTAGTCGCATACCTTAAGACATGAATAACATTAGTCCTGTGTTGTGCCTAGCATCTAAAGCCAAGTAGAGATCAACCTGACTTGTGTTGTCTATTAAGTGCCTGCAGATAATTTTTTATTAGAACAGGTTCAATAATTGAAAAAAACAAAAACTCACATGATGGCACATTGATCCATCTCGTTACCTCCACTTGAGAGTGAATGTCATTAATCTCTCCCAAATACTCTCTATTTCAAGTAATTATTCAGACGGTTCCTATTAAATATTTTTTGTAAGTGCTTCAAAAAATAATACCAAACCTACATTCTAGGCACAGCTATGTCTAAAGCAGGTATCTTCTCATACATTTTTTTCTCTGATTATTATTTTTATAAAACTAAAGAGCAAGATTTAATTTTGTTTGATAATTAAGAAAAGACTCTTGTTTTCTCATTTGTTATATATATATATATATATATATATCTATATATATATGTGTGTGTGTGCGTGCGTGAGTTTATAAGCGAATTTATAAAAATATATATATGCGGAAATAGCTTTTTCCAATGGTATTGTTTATTTCCTAACTTTAATATCCTTAAACTTACACTAGATTCAAACAATTTTAAAAAGATAATTTTTTTCCGATTCTTATTTGTTTTAAAAATATTACTAGTATTCTTACTGTAGAGAAAAATCATGTATTTTATGCAATTTCAAAAGGTCTTGTGCATTCTCTACGACTTTCTACAGCATTGTGAAATTCTAGAATCGATTTCCTTATGGAAAACTATAAGGGATTTTACATTTTACGCATGCTTGGTGTTTCGAATACTTTAAAAAATAACAATAATGCTTCCATATGAATACTTTTTCAGTTCGCTTTCCATTGTATTTGATGCCCTAAATTTGTTCGACGCATTTCTTCACGGTTTGGTTTTATTTTTTATAAGAGATTCAAATTTTTTTTCGGAATGAGTCAATGCTTTTAGAATCCTATCCTTCATTTCAAATATTTATTTCCCTTTGAAGCGCATTTTCATGAAATGTCACCCAATGTTTTATGTTATTTCTTTTGTTTTTACGATTCATCAAAATGTTTGAGAC
Organism: Trichonephila inaurata madagascariensis; assembly: GCA_019973955.1. Taxonomy (NCBI): domain Eukaryota; kingdom Metazoa; phylum Arthropoda; class Arachnida; order Araneae; family Nephilidae; genus Trichonephila; species Trichonephila inaurata. The sequence continues at coordinate 16,971 of BMAV01004146.1, forward strand.
TCATATTTGATCACTTTCCAAATATTCGTTGCATAAAATCCTGACACATAAAAAATAATAGTTAAACCAAAAGTGGTTGATGAAATCAGCATTAAAAAAATAGTTTTCCGATTGTATAACTCTGATAGTATGTAATCAGTTTGTGTGAAATATATATATAGGAAGATTCCTTTTTTCTGATAAAATATTTGAAACCTCCAAAAGTTGCGTGAAAAGATTGTTCGTTTTTTTTGCAGTATTTATGTGCACTTTAATAATTGATGTATTTGAAGCCCCACATATAATTTAATAACTCTTATAAAGTAATTGAGTCTGGTATGTGAAAAAAGTATAAGGTAAACAAACAAATCATTGCTTTAAATATAATACCGTTTGTAAGATAAAATTAAAGTTTTTAAATTTATTTTTAAAAAGATATTTTTTTTAAATGTATTTATTTTCATGTAAAAATTTGTTTAAAAAACATTTTATAAATTCTTTTATCCACCACAAACTTTCTAAAATTTAAAAAAATAGGCTTAAAACTATCAACGATTTGATGGATCATAAAAATAATAAAAACGTATTTAATTTCATGTATGCAATTCAACTAAAGCCATTGTATAAAATCTATTTTGGTGTTTCAATGATGAAATAAGTCCTTTTCATTAAGTAACAAAAGTATCAATACCAAAGATTTAACAATCGAGTAATAAACCATTTTTTTCCATTTGTTTCACAAGGAAAAAAATAGTGTTTATGTTTACCAAGAAAAAGAAAAAAAAAGAACAATTACCACCACAGAAATTGGTTTCGTTTTTGGTCCGAGGAAATCGAGATTCTTTTCTTTTCTTTTTTTTTTTTCTTTTTTTTTTGCTTAAGGAACAATTGAAGAAAAAAAATTTTAGGTTTGTAAGTCGCCTTCTATTTATTTAATTATACCAATTAAACTTTCATAGAATAAAAGTTTTAATTATTTTAGCTAAAAAAATAATAAAATATTTTTTAACCCGTATCAATCAGGGTTTTTTCAAAAAACCAGTTTTAAAAATAAAAATTAAAACTAAAATTAAAAAGTTACAGAATCAAAATTTCCCAATTTCTTAATACGATTTTATTGTATGTGGGTATTGTATTTTTTGTAAATTTTTTTCTTTTTTTACAATATTTCTTTATATATATATATATATATATATATATATATATAATATATATATATATATATATATATATATATATATATATATATGTCTGTGTATTATTTTTTTGAAGCTAAAAGAAATTCTTTTCAGGTAATATTTTTACAAACGTTTAAAAACTCATATTATTCAATTATTATTAGTGAAAGTTTTGTTCAATTTCTAAAATATATATTGATATTATAGTAAATATTGCTGTGATTCTATAATGCTATAATTTGTGATATATATCGATGTTTATGTAGCCCCTGCCGATCCATGGGCCAATGAACTAACAAAAATAATTAGAAATCAGTTGAAGATTTAGGTTTAAAGAAACGTAAATTACTACATAATAATAATAGATAAGAGGTAAGATATAAAAAAAAGTTTAAAAATTCAGAAATTCATATTAAATTATAAAAATTTTATATTTCAGTAGGTATTAAAATAAAAATGCTATTAAAATAATTTTGAATAATAAAAAAAAATATATATGTGTACTGTTGATAACTTGAATTATGGGATGATTTAAAAGTATGAGGTTATTTTTTTTGTAAAATCAAATAATGAGATAAAATTGTAAGAAAAGAAAATACCTAAGTTATAGAGAAACTTTTTTCTCGCATTATTTTTGCAATATCTCATCACAATATGAGTAAAAATTTTATTTCGTTATTTTTTATCTTCAAAAATTCAGAAATGTGAAGTTTGTACAAAATTGTGATTATATTTAAATGTATGTACACTGCTGTGGATATCAAGATTAATACCCCAGAAAGGAATAATCTGACAAACGTAAGACCCATGGAAAGAAGTTTTTTGGAATATGAAAATGACCAGTATTTCGACGCATTTGATGACGACGAAAAAGATTTCAAATACTGTTCCTGCCAAAAATTTAAATACATTCGGGATACCCTCATATATTACTTAAATAGAATACTAACTAAAGTATTTTTGACGTATTTAAATACCCCATGACAAACCTGGTTTTATACTACAGTGAACTGCATTTACTTTTGCAGATTCAGCTCTTTAGTATTAGTGACTTACGGACAATTTTAAAGTAGTTTCACGCTTAAGTAAATTATTTATTTTTTTGGTTTTATTTAGATACGGAATTTTTTATCTTCATGTACGTACTTATTCTTTATGTTTTTTTCTTTTACAATATAAATAGCTCAGGTGCAAAACAAATTTAGGTATGTGATCAAATATCAGGAAAATTAATAATCAATACGTCTTCTGTTTGTTTTTAGCAATATTAAGGTATGGTTGTTATCTCAAAATTATCATTGTATAAGCTCTTAGAAATAATTTTTTTCCGGCTACTTTTTCCTACTGTACGATGCCGCTTAAAAAAACATAATTGGTACTTACGTATTAATGTCACGGCCTGTTTGTCAAGGTTCGATCCCAGTACCACTAAAGCCCAATGTGGCGCGTGCACGTTAAATCTGTCGAGACGGAACGTCATCCCGTTGGTGTAGAAGTTAGGGGAGGGGGGGCCAGCTCGGTTCATCACGTCATTTATCATGGTTCAAAATTACGTGGTCCGTCACCAAAGCCCTCGTGGCTAACAGTGCTACATTAATATTCAATCAATCAATCAATCAGTCACAGCGCTGCTAAATTGAGGGATGTGAATTGTTCTATTTTCAAAAAATCTGCCATTCACTGCACTAATTTTTCTGCGGTAACTAATATGTAAGTACCAAATAATTTCGTCCGAATTTTTTTTATTTCTCATAATTATTTATTTCATTCAAAATGTCTTGATGAGTTTTTTTTTACAAGACAAAAAATTTAATTATAATGATAATTAATTTAATATAATTTAATTTAATTATAATTGTAGTTTTGATTGGAAAAGATTCGAGCAAGAAGGGTGGCGTGGAGAATAGAAAACCTAGTAAAAAAATTAAAACGGCTTGAGACATCCTCTTGAAATCTCTATCCCCATTAAATCAGATGATATGAAAAAAGTTGATGGCGATGATGATAATGAAGATGATTTCCTTAACACCTTCAGTAATTATGTATTATAATTAAATTTCGTTGATCCTGGGTTCGAGGAATTTATGCCAATTAGCCGCAAAGAAGAACAGTTCTTTAAGGCGATGAAATTTATTTCGAAATCCCAAACCTTGAAATACAGAATCAGCAGAAATATTCCCAGAAGAAATCTCAGGTCTTCTTATCTTCAACAGCACTCAGACACAGTTATGGTGCTAAAATAAAATATAAAAAGATTATTTTTCAATTAAACTCTTTCAACAGCCGAAGTAATCCCTAATCCTTCAACAATCAGATTAATACTAACTGATCGCTAGTCAAAACCAGACATGTTTCGGTGAGCTCTTTTTTTTTTTTATATCCCTCACGATAATTCGAGAAAAACCGCTTGCGTCATAGGTCTTGAAATTTGTGTATTTCGCTTCTAATTTCTAGAAGAATCCAAAAGTTCCCAATCGCCAAAATGGTCTCCAACACGATCGCATGGTCGCCAAGGCGCCAAAACGGTGCCAACGTATTATCGCCATGCTCCCATTGAATCACCATTATAACGTAAGGGACGGCGATTACTTGTGAAAATTACAGTTTTGATGTAAATTAAATCTAATTTAATAGGAAAATACATAGAGACATTAAAGTACATATACAAATTTTTACACTTTGGACAAAATTCGTTTAAAATTATTCATAAGAAGAATTCTGGAATACTTATAATTTATTTAAAAATTTTTCAAAAATTCGTATTTTTCCCCTTTTTTTTTTAAATTTTACCAAAAATTTCTAAATATTCAAATAATATTATTCCTCCCAATTCAATACTTTTTGTGATAAAAACCTAGTTTTTGCCAATAATTTCAGTGGTCATCAGAATATATAAAAAAAAATACAACATTTTGAAAAAAAAAATTGAAATAAAATTAATAAAATAATAATAATACTTTAATGTGCTTTTTTAGTAATAAAGTTCCCATCTTTAAAAAAAACTTATAGCTATAGCTCATTTGTGGGGGGGTATGAGGGTTTCCAACCCCAAAAGGCAGAGGAGGGAAGAAATAATATCTGAAGCGCTGCATGAGAGAAGTTAAGTATGAATTTCTTTTTATCATGGTCTGCACAAAATACCGTGTTATTCTTTGTAATAAAAAAGATATGCTTACCAACAAGTTAAATTCCAAAAAGAAAGGGAATTTACCTATCCAAAATGAATTGGGTTTTGTGATAACCAATTGCACTGATTGAAATCCCAAACCCCTGTCGGTACATTAAGTTAACCTACTTATAGAGACCACAAGCGTCATCTTTTAAAATACAATGCGGACCGTGTTGTGTGTCATGTTCAAACCTTCCACGATGCACAGGAAATTCAATTGCTGCCCTGGGCCCGCATGTTCTCATCTTTCCCCCTTGAAAAAATAGGGCTTGATTGTTAAAAAACTGACTCACCTTCCCCCTTTTCCAGCTAATACAGTTGAAAATGTGGTACAGACTTAAAGCAGATGGAATAAGTTGCCCACTTCTTTACCCCAAAACCCAGTTCGACGATACCTAACCGGGTAAAAACCGTTTTAATTTTTCAGGGGGGACAGCTGTTTGTACTTATTTTGCCCCATGCAAACCCCAAAACTGCTTATAGATTTAATCATTTTTTTTTTCATGCTATGAAACAAAATGATTAATTAATCATAACATTCAAACTATAATAATTTTTTTTTTTTTTTTTTTTTCAGTTGAAATTTTTTGGGGCTGCAGTTTTACTGGGCCAAAACATATGAAATTTGGAAACAAAATGAATCATTATTATGTGCAATTTCAACACGTATACAATTTTAAATATATATATATATATATATATATATATATATATATATATATATAAATTTATCTTTCTCACTGTAGGTTATAGAACTTCTTCACTTTTATTTTATTATAGTATATATATATATATATGTTTACATACTTGTGTTTAAAGATGACAAGGAAATGGAAGGATGTGGTACTCGGTAAAATTAGACAAGCCATCAAGATTCGTTATTGATGGTACTGGCAATTAAAGTGTGGATATGCAATGTGCACGGCTTATAGAAAGCTCTTAAACCTAACAGTACTATTAGATTGGATATAGCGCATTTTGAAACGGAGAACAGTTGGAAGCAGTAATATCTATTTGAAGGCGATTCTGTTTGTTCTTCATTATTAGATACAACGATGATATAATTACTTTTAGTAATAAATTAAATTATATTCATAAATTTAGTTTTTATTTTCAGTATATGAAGCTGTTCAGAACCAAATCTGAATTACAGAAAGCAAAATTTTAGATCAACAGATAAATATAGATAACAATTATTTACAAACTAATATACATGAATACAGATATAAGACTTTAATTTTGACATTAATAAAGTACCTTACTTAACTAGCAATTTTATGTGCAAAGAAATAATGTTCTAATTTCAGATGTATCAGAAAAATACTAAAATTTCAATAAATCTTTCAAGTACAGCTTACAATTTGGATATCCTAATAGTTTTCCATTCAAATATATTTATAAAAACAAAAACATTTAGTTTATTATAATTTTCGTCAATTTCTCTTCAATTATTCTATGCAGTTATAGTAGTTTTTTTTCTATTTATTACAATATAGTCACACATATAGATGGTGACCTGGTTAAATTTAGAGTTATATAGTCTCATATAACAGATAGTTGTTCCGTAAGGCAGGTTTGGGACCTTGTAGTTCACACGCATTACTTATAATTATACTATAGCAATTGAAAACAAATTTTGGTAAGTTATGATAGTTATGTTGGAATAAGGAGGCACAATACGATAGGATTAGCAAAAATCTGTCAAAAAATCAAATCTAAATTTGTTTATAGTAAAAAATTCCTTTTATACTTTTCTATAATCTCCCAAAAAATTTGAAAGCCTTAAAAATTTAAAAAAAGCAGAGTTATGATAACTTTTTTAAAATTTGTTTTTATTCACATCCCATTGGTAAATTAAAACTTTTAACTAAACTCAGAAAGATAAAATAACTAATTATTCCTACTTTAAAATGTTAAGGTTTTTTATTTTTCCCAAAAGTCTTAATATGTTTCCCAACTTTTGATAATGACACATATAACAAAAACTGGTATGCACTTTTGAGCCAAAGCAATGTTTATTTTATTAAAAAAAGTCTAATTTAGCATTCATACATGTTTAAAAAGGAAAGTTAGTAATCATTTATAAAAAATATTTTACGAATCCTGTCATGTATCACGGACCAAAGCCAACTTCTCTGTTATACATAGTTTGAAAACTTGTAAATCAAATTCCATATATGTACTGAAATTTCACTTGGAGGAGTAGCATTTAAAATTATAAATTGTAAGTTTTTTTTTTTTTTCTTTAAAATTAAATGATGAGCTTTTATGGTATATTGAGCCAAAAATTTGTTTTACTAATAAAAAACAAAAAGGGAGGCAAATTATTTGAAAAATCATTAAATTGAAAAAAAAAATATATAAATCGTACCTTTTTTTGTCATAATATATTTGTTTCAATAAGGAGTCAAATTAGTTTATCTGTTTGAAAGAGTACTGAAAGTTTCAACGAGCTATTATTAGGCCTAACTCCATTTTATCTCTAAGTTTTTTGTATACTTTCTTTGAGTCTATTATGCTGAAATTTTTTGTTGAAAGGGAAGGTTGGGATCTTGTAAAGCAAGGTTAAAACAATCCCACTGTCCTAAAACCATGACAGCCTAACAGAACATAACAGTTTTCCATTTTGGTCAATCGAATTTTTAAGTGGCTACTTATATTTTGACTTGTTTTTATAGGTTATCAAATCCATTTTTATCCATTATTTGTTTTGTATGATTTACAATTTGTAAATATTTATTTTATAATAAAAACACACGCACAGAGACACACATATAGATATGTAACTATATCTAAAACAAAATCTCATATTTATCATTTAACACTTTTATTTTCCACAACATGTTCTAATCTTAACTTAAATGGCGAATTATTTCTCAGAAGATGTATTTCAAATGTAACAATTTCAATTCTAGCTCATTATTTTTTATGGTCTTCATATATACGCTCACACTCTTTACTTTCTAATCGAAAGCATAAATTGAAAATGTTATATACGTCCCAGTTAATATTTTTGTGACACTTGGCGTTGGTTTCTGTCAACGAAAAGATGTGTCGCATGTTCGCTAAATAAAACTGTTTCTTAAAAAAAGTTATCGATACTGAATTCGAATTATCACAGGTTATAAGCCGGCAAGATCATGTTCCTGAAAAATTGATTTAAAATTTTGATTTTAACATTTTTCGTAAAACCAAAATTTTTTTTTAAAAAAAACAATACTTTCACTTATAAAGGAATTTGTAAAGAGCTATTTTGGGATTTTTTAACGCTGATCCACTGTTTTTTTCTAAGCAAGGGGGTTGGCTGAGGAAAAATTTTATCGATGGAAAAAGGAGAAAAACAATTGCACTTCAACTTCAAAAGTGGAAACTTATAAAAAACCGGTTTGAAAATCATAGGATACAACACTGGGAAGGGCAACATGGAAAAAATGTATATCAAATCAATGGACAAAAAAAATGTGGATTACGGTAAATAAAAAATCTCTGACTTTGAAATGAAGGTCAGGGGAAATTGTTTTCATTTAATAATAGAAACGTGGGGTTTTCCCGACCCAAAACATTTTGGTGAAGAGGTAATATGATATGTTCTTAAAAATTATTATATATCTTGTGTTAACGATATGATTCATATTATGAAATAGAAAAATAGTATTTACAATTTTGAAATTTTTAATTTTTATTATTTATTTTAATATGTTAAGCGAATTTGCATTTTTTGATAGATATTTGTGCTTTAAAATTTAAAGTCAATTTTAGTTATAAAAAATTTTCTCTAAACAAAATCTTTTTTTATCATACAAAAAGTTATGATCTAACTTTAAAAATGTCACAAACACACCCCCACCCCCACAGAAAATATATATATATATATATATATATATATTTTTCCCCACCCCAAATATCAAAAAAACCCCCATTTATTTCTTGAACATATGGCCTGCCAATAAACATTCAATTCCAATCATTACATTTAATAGCCCTTGTCAGCTTTAAATTTTAAAGAATACTTATGAACCCCCGCGTGTGTTTTAAGTTTTTAACCCCATTAAGATTTTTCGGTGGTGTATTTTTTTTTCTCTCTCTACATTTTGGTCAGATGGGTTAATTTTTGATCAAAAAAAAGTTCCTTTTAAAAAAACTAATTTTGCGACTCTAAAATTTGTCATTATATATATATATATATATATAAAAATTTATATATATATATATATATATATATATTCTTTCAATATTCAATTTCTTTTTTAAAAAATAAAAGTAATAAATAAAAGTATTTTTCAATTTTTTTTTTTAAAAGAGTAAAGAGCTCTATTTTCTCCCTTAAAATACATATGCATACATTTATACGAATACTGTAAAAAAAGGTACCCAATGCTGGGGTTGCCACAAATAGTATCATGCTCGGGAAATTTTTAATCTGCTGAAATTTATTTAAGATAATTTTGTACATAGCTTAGATATTTAGGCTATAAAATAAATTGGGGTTTTTTTTAAAAAATTTGGAAGAAATGAAGATTGATAATATAATATTCTATATTCCTTCTGTATTAATTATCCGTAAATATTCATGTGTCAAAGAAACGATCCTTTAAATAAATCAGGAAAAAATTTTTAAAATCAAAATTAAATTAATTTAAACCATTGACATAATATTAAAAAAAACCCCTTTTTGAAAAAGCTTTTTTTATGCATAAATTGAGATCATTTATAATTTTTTTTTACAATTGAACCATTTTTTTTTGTCTTACACCAGTGCTTTTCAAATGTGGTGGGGGTACAACTCTTCAAGGGGGTCGCGAAGAAAAGTCGAAGAAAAACATTATTTAAAATTTTTATTAAATTGCCGAAGGAAGTAAAACAAAATACATTCTGACATAATAAAAAAATAGAATACACATTTACACTAATATATAACACTCATAATATAAAGTGCTAAAAATATATTTTGTAATTAATTTAAGAACACTAATTTAATAACAAGTTTAACAATTACCAGTGACTTCATGGGGGTTTATTTTTTAAAATTGATTCAAAAAACACTTATCTTTATAATTTGAACGTTCTATAATGAATCCTAAACTGCCTATATTAAAAAATTACGCGTTTAGCTTCCCAAAAACCATTTTCCTCGTAGGCACGCTTATGTGATGTAATGAGGGGGGGGAATAAAAAGCAAAAAAAATTTGAACGTAAATCCTTCGCAAGCATTGTCAGGGGGCCTCTTATTGTTTTCAAAGCCTTTGGAATTGAGGTACTAAAACAACTGATAGATCATTTAAAGGTATCCGACTACGTTCGGAACCATGATTTTAAAAAGCGCATAAATGGATAATGATAATTTTCATGATATTTAGTGTCATAGATTAGGAGAATACATGTATACAATTGTTTTAAGGACATTATGTGACAAAAAAAATTCTTTAAATACAATATTTTGACAAAAAATTAACTTATAATAACCTTTATTCCAAATGTTCTCCTTTTGTAAAAAATGCTTCTATTGTATTAATATTTTGCCTGTATATAGCTCAGACCTCTGTACAGAGGCTCAAATACAATTTTGAAAATTCAAATTATTTTTCAAGTTACAACCATTTGGAAATAATTATCGGCGGCAGTTTCTTGAAATTTCTTCCTTCTGTTTTCGTAAAACATGGATAAGCCTACTTCCGAGTTATGCATTTCAAAAATTCTAGTTGAATCTCTGTAGAGAGGTCTAAAGGCTGAATACAGGCAAAATATTGGCCACCCATCAAAAACATTTTTACAAAAACTGGAAAAATTATTCTAAGATTATTTTTTGCCAAAAACTCAGCCAACTTATTTAAATTTTAAATCATAATGTCCTTAAAAGTAATTACACTGCTGTATTGTAGCCTCTAAGTGACACTAATATAAATATTATCCATTTACGAGCTTTTAAAATCACAATTTAATAGTCATACTACTATAAGACATAATTAACATTAGTCACCAGTATTTGTGCCTAGCATCTAAGCCAAGTAGAGATCAACCTGACTTGTGTTTGTCTATTAAGTGCCGCAGATAATTTTTATTAGAACAGGTTCAATAATTGAAAAAACAAAACTCACATGATGGCACATTGATCCATCTCGTTACACTCCCACTTGAGTGAATGTCATTAATCTCTCCCAAATACTCTCTATTTCAAGTAATTATTCAGACGGTTCACAATAAATATTTTTGTAAGTGCTTCAAAAATAATACCAAATACATTGCAAACTTTTAGCTATGTCTAAAGCAGGTATCTTCTCATACATTTTTTTTTCTCTGATTATTATTTTTATAAACTAAAGAGCAAGATTTAATTTTGTTTGATAATTAGAAAAGACTCTTGTTTTTCTCATTTTGTTATATATATATATATATATATATATCTATATATATATGTGTGTGTGTGTGCGTGCGTGAGTTTATAAGCGAATTTATAAAATATATATATATGCGGAAATAGCTTTTTCCAATGGTATTGTTTATTTCCTAACTTTAATATCCTTTAAACTTACACTAGATTCAAACAATTTTAAAGATAATTTTTTTTTTTTCCGATTCTTGTTGTTTTAAAAATATTACTAGTATTCTTACGAGAAAAAATCATGTATTTTATGCAATTTCAAAAGGTCTTGTGCATTCTCTACGACTTTCTACAGCATTGTGAAATTCTAGAATCGATTTCTTATAAGAGGAAAACTATAAGAGGGATTTTACATTTTACACTTATGCTTGGTGTTTCGAATACTTTAAAAAATAACAATAATGCTTCCATATGAATACTTTTCCAGTTCGCTTTCCATTGTATTTGATGCCTAAATTTGTTCGACGCATTTCTTCACGGTTTGGTTTTATTTTTATAAAAGAATTCAAATTTTTTTCGGAATGAGTCAATGCTTTTTAGAATCCTATCCTTCATTTCAAATATTTATTTCCCTTTGAAGCGCATTTTCATGAAATGTCACCCAATGTTTTATGTTATTTCTTTTGTTTTACGATTCATCAAAATGTTTGAGACTCATATTTGATCACTTTCCAAATATTCGTTGCATAAAATCCTGACACATAAAAAATAATAGTTAAACCAAAAGTGGTTGATGAAATCAGCATTAAAAATAGTTTTCCGATTGTATAACTCTGATAGTATGTAATCAGTTTGTGTGAAATATATATAGGAAGATTCCTTTTTCTGATAAAATATTTGAAACCTCAAAGTTGCGTGAAAAGATTGTTCGTTTTTTGCAGTATTTATGTGCGCTTTAATAATTGATGTGTATTTGAAATTACATATAATTTAATATGTATAAAATAGTGAGTCTGGTATGTGAAAAAAGTATATAAGGTAAACAAACAAATCATTTGCTTTAAATATAATACCGTTTTGTAAGATAAAATATCAGATTTTAATTTATTTTTCAAGATATTTTTCTTATGTATTTATTTTCATGTAAGTATTTGATTAAAAACATTTTTATAAATTCATTATCCACCACAAACTTTCTGAAATTAAAAAATAGGCTTAAAACTATCAACGATTTGATACAGGATCATAACCCTAAATAATCAAACGTATTTAATTTCATGTATGCGAATTCAACTAAAGCCATTGTATAAAATCTAGCTTTTGGTGTTTCCAATGATGAAATAAGTCCCTTTTTTCATTAAGTAACAAAAGTATCAATACCACCAAAAGATTTAACAATCGAGTAATAAACCATTTGTGTACTTCCATTTGTTTCACAAGGAAACAGTAGTGTTTATGTTTACCAAGACAAAGAAAAATAAGAACAATTACCACCACAGTAGTGGTTTTCGTATTTTAGTCACTTGAGGAAATCGAGAGATTCGTTTCTTTCTTCTTTTTTTCTTTTCTTTTTGCTTAAGGCAATCAATTGAAGAAAATAAGGCTTTAGGTTTGTAAGTCGCCTTCTATTTATTTAATTATACTCTAATTAAACTTTCATAGAATAAAAGTATTTAATTATATTAGCTAAATTAAAATAATAAAAATATTTTTTAAGCTTCGTATCTAATCATGGTTTTCGAAAAACCAGTTTTAAAATAAAAATTAAAACTAAAAATTAAAAGTTAACAGAATCACAATTCCAATTTCTTAATGCACCAGCATTTTATTGTATGTGGTATTGTATTTTGTGTAAATATTTTCTCTTTACAATATTGCAATAACTATATATATATATATATATATATATATATATATATATATATATATATATATATATATATATATATATATATATATATATATGTCTGTGAAAGTATTACTTTTTGAAGCTAAAAGAAATTCTTTTCAGGTATATAGTATTTTTACAAACAGTTTAATAACTCATATTATTCAATTATTATTAGCATGTACGTTTTGTTCAATTTCTAAAATATATATTGATATTATAGTAAATATGTGCTGTGATGTGCTATAATGCTATAATTTGTGATATATATCGATGTTTATGTAGTCCCTGCCGATCCATGGCGCCAATGAACTAACAAAAATAATTAGAAATCAGTTGAGAGATTTAGGTATTAAAGTAAACGTAAATTACTACATAATAATAATAGATAAGAGTGTAAGATATAGAAAAAAAGTTTAAAAAAATTCAGAAATTCATATTAAATTATAAGAATCATTTATATTTCAGTAGGTATTGAAATAAAAAAATGCTATTAAAATAATTTTGAATAATATAAAAAAATATATATGTGTACTGTTGATAACTTGAATTATCGTGATGATTTAAAGTATGAGGTTACTTTTTTTTGTGAAAATCAGGAATAATGAGATAAAATTGTAAGATAAGAAAATACCTAAGTTATAGAGCAACATTTTCTCGCATTATTTTTGCAATAGTCTCATCAGCAATATAGCCAGTAAAAATTTTATTTCGTTATTTTTTTATCTTCAAAAATTCAGAAATGTGAAGTTTGTACAAAATTGTGATTATATTTAAATGTATGTACACTGCTGTGGATATCAAGATTAATACACCAGAAAGGAATAATCTGACAAACGTCAAGATCGCATGGAAAGAAGATTTTGGAATATGTAAATGACCAGTATTTCGACGCATTTAGATGACGACGCAAAGATTTCAAATACTGTTCAAAAGCTGCCAAAAATTTAAATACATTCAGGATACCCTCATATATTACTTAAATAGAATACTAACTAAAGTATTATTTGACAGTATTTAAATACCCCATGACAAACCTGGTTTTATACTACAGTGAACTGCATTTACTTGTTGCAGATTCAGCTCTTTAGTATTAGTGACTTACGGACAACTTTAAAGTAGTTTCACGCTTAAGTAAATTATTTATTTATTTTGGTTTTATTTAGATACGGAACTTTTATCTTCATGTACGTACTTATTCTTTATGTATTTTTCTTTTACAATATAAATAGCTCCAGGTAGCCAAAACAAATTTAGGTATGTGATCAAATATCAGGAAAATTAATAATCAATACGTCTTCTGTTTAGTTTTTTAGCAATATTAAGGTATGGTTGTTATCTCAAAATTATCTTTATTGTATAAGCTCTTAGAAATAATTCTTTTTTCCGGCTACTTTTTCCTACTGTACGATGCACTTGACTTAAAGAACATAATTGGTACTTACGTATTAATGTCACGGCACTGTTTGTCAAGAGTTCGATCCCAGTACCACTAAAGACCTGCATGTGTAGAGACGCTTGATGCACGTTAAATCTGTCGAGAGCTGGAACGTCATCCCGTTGGTGTAGAAGTTAGGAGAGGGGGGTGCCAGCTCAGGTGTCATCTACGTCACTTGATCATGGTTCAAAATTACGTGGTCCGTCACCAAAAGCCCTCGTGTAGCTAAGCAGTGCTACATTAATATTCAATCAATCAATCAATCAGTCACAGCGCTGCTAAATTAGAGGCATGTGAATTGTTCTATTTTCCAACAAAATCTGACTGCGATTCACTAAGCACTAACCTGCTGCGGTATTTTTACTAATATGTAAGTACCAAATAATTTCGTCCGAATTTTTTGTATTTCTCATAATTATTTATTTCACTTCAGAAATGTCTTGATGATGAATTATTTTTACAAGACAGAAACATTTAATTATAATGATAATTAATTTAATATAATTTAATTTAATTATAATTGTAGTTTTGATTGGAAAAGATTCGAGCAAGAAGGGTGAAAGCGTGGAGAATAGAAAACCTTAGTAAAAAGATTAAAGACTGGCTTGAGACATCACATCTTGAAATCTCTATCCCTTATTAAATCAGATGATATGAAACAGTTGATGGCGATGATGATAATGAAGATGATTATGCCTTAACTTACCTTCAGTAATTATGTATTATAATATAAAGTTACGTTGATCCTGGGTTCGAGGAATTTATGCCAATTAGCCGCAAAGAAGAACAGTTCTTTAAGAGCGATGAGAATTTATTTTCGACAGTCCAATCCTTGAAATACAGAACTCAGCAGAAATATTCCCAGAAGAAATCTCAGGTCTTCTTATCTTCAACAGCACTCAGACACAGTTATCGGTGTCTAAAGTACACATATACAAAAGATTATTTACAAGTAATAGCTCTTTCAACAGCCGAAGTAATCCCTAATCGCTTCAACAATCAGATTAATACTAACTGATCGCTAGTCAAAACCAGACTGACTGACTTTCGGTGAGCTCTTTTTTCTATTTATATCCCTCACTGATAATTCGAGAAAAACACGCTTGCGTCATAGGTCTTGAAATTAGTGTATTTCGCTTCTAATTTCTAGAAGAATCCAGAGAGTTCCGAACTCGCCAAAAATGGTCTCCAACACGATCGCATGGTCGCCAAGGCTGCCAAAAACGGTGCCAACTTGTCATTATCGCCATGCTCCCATTGAATCACCATTATAACGTAAGGGACGGCGATTACTTGTGAATATTACAGTTTTGATGTAAATTAAATCTAATTTAGAGTAGGATATATACATAGAGACATTACACGTACATATACAAATTATTTACACTATTTGGCACAAAATTCGTAATAATATTATTCATAATGAAGTAATTCTGGAATACTTATAATTTATTTAAACTCTTATCAATAAATTCGTATTTTTTCCCTTCTTTTTTTAATTTCACCAAAATTGCTAAATATTCAAATAATATTATTCCTCCCAATTCAATACTTTATGTACGATAAAAACCATAGTTTCTGCCAATAATTTCAGTGGTCATCAGAATATATAAAAATAAATACAACATTTTGAAAAAAAAATTGAAATAAAATTAATAACAATAATAATAATACTTTAATGTGCTTTTTTTCAGTAATAAAGTTCACCACTCCCTTAAAAAGACTTATAGCTATAGCTCATTTGATGGTAAGTATGAGGGTTTCCAACCCCAATATGCGGCAGAGGAGGGAAGAAATAATATCTGAAGCGCTGCATGAGAGAAGTTAAGTAGTGAATTTCTTGCTTAGATCATGGTCTGCACAAAATACCGTGTTATTCTTTGAATAATAAGAAGATATGCTTACCAACAAGTGTCGAAATTCCAAAGAGAAAGGAATGTTACCTATCCATAACGTGAATTAGCGTTTTGTGATAACCAATTGCACTGATTGAAATCCAACCACTGTCATGTGTACATTAAGTTAACCTACTTATAGAGACCTACGAAGCGTCATCTTTCAAAAATACAATGCAGGATTCCGTGTTGTGTGTCATGTTCAAACCTTCCACGATGCACAGGAAATTCAATTGCTGCCCTGGCCTGCATGTTCTCATCTTTCCCCGTTGAAAAAATATGGTCTTGGATTGTTAAAAGACTGACTCACCTTCCTTCTCCAGCTAATACAGTTGAAGTAGTGTGGTACAGACTTAAAGCAGCATGGAATAAGTTGCCCACTTCTGTCACCCAAACCTAGTTCGACGATATGCCTAACCGGGTAAAGACCGTTTTAATTGTCAGGGGAGACAGCTGTTTGTACTTATTTTGCTCCCATGCAAACCCTAAAACTGCTTATAGATTTAATCATTTTGTTTTCATGCTATGAAGACAAAATGATTAATTTACAATACATAACATTCAAACGTATAATAATTTTTTTTTTTTTTTTGCAGTTGATTTCATCTTGGGGCTGCAGTTTTACTGGCCAGAAGTACATATGAAATTTGGAAACAAAATGAATCATTATTATGTGCAATTTCGAACACGTATACAATTTTTAAATATATATATATATATATATATATATATATATACTATATATATATATAATTATCTTTCTCACTGTGGGTTATAGAACTTCTTCACTTTTATTTTATTACCGTATATATATATATATGTTTACATACTTGGCCCCAAGATGACAAGGAAATGGAAGGATGGTACTCGGTAAATTAGACAAACCATCAAGATTCGTTATTGATGGTACTGTGAATAAAGTGTGGATATGCAATGTGCACGGCTTATAGAAAGCTCTTAAACCTAACAGTACTATTAGATTGGATGTAGCGCATTTTGAAACGGAGAACAGTTGGAAGCAGTAATATCTATTTGAAGGCGATTCTGTTTGTTCTTCATTATTAGATACAACTTGATAGTATAAGTACTTTTAGTAATGAATTAAATTATATTCATAAATTTAGTTTTTATTTTCAGTATATGAAGCTGTTCAGAACCAAATCTGAATTACAAGCAAAATTTTAGATCAACAGATAAATATAGATAACAATTATTTACAAACTAATATATACATGAATACAGATATAAGACTTTAATTTTGACATTAATAAAATTACCTTACTTAACTAGCAATTTTATGTGCAAAAGGAAATAATGTTCTAATTTCAGATGTATCAGAAAAATACTAAATTTCAACTAAATCTTTTCAAGTACAACACAATTTGGATATCCTAATAGTTTTCCATTCAAATATATTTATAAAAACAAAAACATTTGAACATTATAATTTTCGTCAATTTCTCTTCAATTATTCTATGCAGTTATAGTAGTTTTTTTCTATTTATTACAATATAGTCACACATATAGATGGTGACCTGGATTTAAATTGAGAGTTATATAGTCTCATATAACGAAGATATGGTTGTTCCGTAAGGCAGGTTTGGGACCTTGTAGTTCACACGCGTACTTATAATTATACTATAGCAATTGAAAACAAATTTTGGTAAGTTATGATAGTTATGTTGGAATAAGGAGGCACAATACGATAGGATTAGCAAAAATCTGTCAAAAAATCAAATCTAAATTTGTTTATAGTAAAAAATTCCTTTTATACTTTTCTATAATCTCACAAAATATTTGAAAGCCTTAAATTTAAAAAACGCAGAGTTATGATAACTTTTAAATTAGTTTTTATTCACATCCCATTGGTAAATTAAAACTTTTAACTAAACTCAGAAAGATAAAATATGAGTATTCCTGCTTTAAAATGGTAAGGTTTTTTATTTTTACCAAATGTCTTAATATGTTTCCTTTGATAATGGCCATATAACAAAACTGGTATGCACTTTTGAGCAAAGCAATGTTTATTTTGGTATTAAAATAAGTCTAATTTAGCATTCATACATGTGTTTAAAAGGTAGTGGTAATCATTTATAAAAAAATATTTTACGAATCCTGTCATGTATCCACGGGACCCAAGCCAACTTCTCTGGTATACATAGTTTGAAAAACTTGTAAATCAAATTCCATATATGTACTGAAATTTCACTTGGAGGAGTAGCATTTTAAGAGTGATATAAATTGTAAGTTTTTGTTTTTTTTCTTTAGGAGGTAAATGATGAGCTTTTTGTAATTTATGTTTTACTAATACAAACACACAAAGAGGAGCGTAAAATTATTTGAAAAATGTTAAATTGAAAAAAAATATATAAATCGTACCTTTTTTGTCATATTATATTTGTTTCAATAAGGAGTCAAATTAGTTTATCTGTTTGAAGAGTACTGAAAGTTTCAACGAGAGCTATTATTAGGCCTAACTCCATTTTATCTCTAAGTTTTGTATACTTTCTTTGAGTCTATTATGCTGAAATTTTTGTTGAAAGGGAAGGTTGGGATCTTGGCAAAGCAAGGTTAAAACAATCCCACTGTCCTAAAACCATGACAGCCTAACAGAACATAACAGTTTTCCATTTTTGGTCAATGAAGATTTTTAAGTGGCTACTTATATTTGACTTGTTTTTATAGGTTATCAAATCCATTTTATCCATTATTTGTTTTGTATGATTTACAATTTGTAAATATTTATTTTATAATAAAAACACACACTTTTGAAGACACACATATATAGATATGTAACTATATCTAAAAACAAAATCTCATATTTATCATTTTAACACTTTTTTATTTTCCACAACATGTTCTAATCTTAACTTAAATATGGCGAATTATTTCTCAGAAGATGTATTTCCAAATGTAACAATTTCAATTCTAAACAGTATTTTTTATGGTCTTCATATATAACTCACACTCTTTACTTTCTAATCCAAGCATAAATTGAAAAATATTATATACGTCCCAGTTAATATTTTTTGTGACACTTGGCGTTGAAAGGGTTTCTGTCAACGAAAAAAGATGTGTCGCATGTTCGCTAAATAAAACTGTTTCTTAAAAAGTTATCGATACTGAATTCAATTATCACAGGTTATAAGCCGTAAGATCATGTTCCTGAAAAATTGATTTAAAATTTTGATTTTAACATTTTTCGTAAAACCAAAAGTTTTTTTTAAAAAACAACAACTCCACTATGTCACTTATAAACGAAATTGCTGTAAAGAGCTATTTTACGCGGATTTATTAACGCTGATCCACTGTGTTTCTAAGCAAGAGGCAGGGTTGGCATGAGGGAAAAATTGCTCATCGATGGTGAAAAGGAGGGAGAGAAAACAATTGCACTTCAACATTCAAAGAATGGAAACGTGTATAATAATACCGTGAATTTGAAAATCATAGGATACAACACTGAAGGAACAACATGGGAAAATAATTAGTATATCAAATCAATGGACAAAAACATGTGGATTACAGGTAAATAAAAAATCTCTGACTTTAAGAAATGAAGGTCAGAGAAATAATTAGTTTACATTTAAGTAATAGAAACGTGAGGGAGTTTTCCTGACCAAGACATTTTGGTGAAGAGGAGTAATATGATATGTTCTTAAAATTATATAGTATATCTTGTGTTAACTGATATGATTCATATTATGAAATAGAAAAGTAGTATTTACAATTTTTGAGAATTTTTAATTTACTTCATTATTTATTTTAATATGTTAAGCGAATTTGCATTTTTGATAGATATTTGTGCTTTAAAGTTGAAAGATGCAATTTTAGTTAGTAGAGAAATTTCTCTAAACAAAACTCTTTACTTTATCATACAAAAAAGTTATCGATGCTAACTTTAAAATGTCACAAACACACCAACCCACCACACAGATATATATATATATATATATATATATATATTTTTCCTCACCTCTTGAAGTATCAAACTAATCACCCATTTATTTCTTCCGAACATATGGCCTAGCCAATAAACATGTCTAATTCCAGATCATTACATTTAATAGCCCTACATGTCAGCATTAACTTTCAAGAATACTTATGAACGCCGCGATCGGTGTTTTAAGTGTTTAACCCACTTAAGATTTTTCGGTGGTGTATTCTTTTTTCTCTCTCTACATTTTGCGTCAGATGGTGTCTAACTTTGATCAAATAAAGTTCCTTTTAAAAACTAATTTTGACATGACTCTAAAATCTTGTCATATATATATATATATATATATATATATATATATATATATATATATATATATATATATTCATTCAATATTCAATTCTGCATTGCTTTAAAATAAAAGTAATAAATAGAAGTACTGTTGTGCACATATAACAGCAGTAAAGAGCTCTACTTTTCTACCTTAAAATATGACATATGCATACATTTATACGAATACTGTATAAAAGGTACCCAATGCTGGGCTTGCCCACAAATAGTGATCATGCTCGGAATTTATAACTCTGCTGAAATTTATTTAAGATAATTTGCTACATAGCTTAGATATTTAGGCTATAAAATAAATTGGGGTTTTTTCGTTAAAACATTTGGAAGAAATGAAGATTGATAATATAATATTCTATATTCCTTCTGTATTAATTAGTCCGTAAATATTCATGTGTCAATGAGAACTGATCCATTAAGTAAATCAGGAAAATACATTTTAAACTCAAAATTGAAATTAATTTAAACCATTGCACATAATATTCAAAAAGAACCCTATTCGTAAAATGCTTTTATTATGCATAAATTGAGATCATTTATAATTTTTTATACACATTGAACCATTTTTCTTGTCTTACACCAGTGCTTCTCAAACTGTGGTGGGGGTGACAACTCTTCAAGGGAGTCGCGAAGAAAAGTCGAAGACAAAACATTATTTAAAATTATTATTAAATTGCCGAAAGGAAGTAAAACAAAATACATTCTGACATAATAAAAAATATAGAATACACATTTACACTAATATATAACACTCATAATAGTAACAGTGCTACACAATATATTTTGTAATTAATTTAAGAACACTAATTTAATAACAAGTTTAACAATTACCAGTGACTTCATGGAAGTTTATTTATATAATGGTAGCATTCAAAAGAGTACTTACTTATCTTGATAATTTGAACGTTCTATAATGAATCCCTAAACTGCCTATATTAAAAGTTACGCGTTTAGCTTCCCAATGCCAACCATTTTCCTCGTAGGCACGCTTATGTGATGTAATGAGGGGAGGAATAAAGAAGCAAAAATAATTTGAACTAAGTAAATCCTTCGCAAGCATTGTCAGGGTCCTCTTATTGTTTCAAAGCCTTTGGAATAATTTTATGAATAGCAGTGCACAAAAAAAATCGTACTTCGGAAAGACGTATATCTACGTTCGGCGAAATTTACGCTTCGGCTTAGCGAAATGTTTTTATACTTCGGTAGCACTTAAGAGGTTATAGTCGTATCGTAGTTTTAGCGTCAAAGTACAGTATTATTGAATTCAATACATTGTTATTGTATGAGGGGGGGGCGATGAAAATTATAATTGAATATTGGGTCACGAATATAGAAACATTGAGAAGCACTGTCTTAGACTTTTTTTTTTTTTTGCTGACAATCAGTGAATCTACAATCAGAGAATCGACTGACTAAATATTGCTCTGAAGTTGACTGTGTGTAAGAAAACCATAAAGATACTAAATAAGATAAGAAATGAAATAACTTTTTAAGGTACGCAAATTGGATTGTTATACGGTGTGTCTTAATTTCATTTGAAAAAAAGAAAAAAAAATATTCAAATATATTCAAAAAAGAAATTTGTATGCATAATTTTGCATCCATTTCATTGTGTTGAATAGTATACAATACAATTTCATACTAAGTAAGAATTAAACCATTGTTTTCTTAAATGATTTAAATTTAATTAATGTTTTAGTTTTTCAGCAAATTAGTTCAAATATTCCTGTTGTGATATTTTATATCTTTTCCCACAACAAACTTTGTTTTTTGTTTTACCTTCGCTTTTTGCTTTGATACTTTTACATTTCATTTTATTCAACCAAAACTTTCCATCGCTTACACAATAGAAATGATACCCAAAAGAAATCCGAATTACTTTTAAGGAAAAATCTAAAGTATAAAGCAAAGGAAGTTGGAAGGAGAGTACTTTGGGTTTTACAGGCAAATCGTATGGCGCTGAGATTACCTCTCTCAGACTATCTTTACGACTTCTACTTTTAATGTGTTTACTAGATACATGATGGCTCTAAAAGTTATAGAAAGATTTCTTTTCAATTTTAAGTAATGTTTGTGTTAGTTCGAAGCTCCATTTCCCTAGTGATTTTTTGTTTTTGTTTCAAAGTAAATGTTGTAGATAAGAAGATTTGGAATTCTTAACGTTGAAACACATTAAGCATTGAATTACCTGGGAATGTTTTTAAATTCATATGCAATTTAGTATCTGAGTGGTTTAATAAATCAAGTATGTGAAAGAGACTAGAGAGGCATATGTGACTTTATTTTGCTTAAAATTACGTCTTGCATTGAAGTTTAAAACTAGGAAATGCTAATAAAATGTTTTATTCATTAATTATTTTGCATGCTAGATCGCTCGAACTAAGCATATTTTAATTATATACGTTTTAGCACCATGTCTTAGAGAAAAAATGTTCAAAAAATAAGTAATAAATATAAAAATAATCTATGTAGAAATCTTTTACATCCCTCTTCGAAATTCCACTTGAATTTTTTTAGACATGCTGTTTGCAGTTGCATGTAGATATGAAAGCAACATTTTCACTGATGCATTTTTCTGAAAGCATATTTCTGATACATTTTTCCTATAGTACTTTTACCAGTGAGTTATTTTTATATCATTATTTTAGTACTATTTCAATTGTTTTGAAGAAATGTAACTCATGGGGTAATTTTTATCACAGTCCCATTTTAGCGAAAACGAAACGAGTTGTTATTCTTTAACTAGTTATTCGACCGGCTGGGAGGCGGGGTTGGTTTGTTGCTGGCCTTCTGTACCTATGTTGGTGGGTTCAACCACATCCCAAGACAGTTGATTTCCATATGCAGAAAGAAAATTGACAGCAGGCAGGTCTATGATTGCTGGCATGTAAAAGTACTCTGAATGTCTGTTTGGCTTGGTGCTCTCAGCAAACTGCAAATCCCTAGTAGAGTTCTTATCAGTGGAGCTCAGGTGCCTCTCCCTCTGGGGAGGAAACTTGACTTCAAAATTATCTGCAGTGGTGTATCCGCCTATATGGTTGCACACCAAAAGAATGCAGGTTCGAAGGAATGTATTGGGTCTACAATGGTAAAACACTAATCCGTAGCCCATTAGAAAAAAATAGTTATTCGATGATTCTAAGTCAATCTACATGATGAGAACAAATGCTGGACCCAATTTTAAAAAAATCATATTATCAGAACTACGGCTTATATTGCAATAAGTGATACATGACCATAAAGTGAAATATTTACATTTATTTTCTGTTACAAATGTTCGATATGGCCTCTTGTAAACGACATACGTCAATCTCTAATTCCATATCATTCCATATATTTGTAGCATCACTATTTTAATGAAATGTAATGCTGCACAAAAGCTTACTGTTATCATTTGTTATTTGATGTGGTAACTGTCAATGATACAGGTTGAAATTTAATTTTTTCATAACATTTTCTACCTGTTTTTTCTAGGGCATTTCCAAGCTCACATGGCAATTCTCGTGAACCAGTGGACTGAACAAAACTCTAACACCATGCTTGGCTAATCGCTACTTTTCTTTAAGCTCAAACTGCTTACTTGCTTAAATTGATAATATCATCACATAATACTCTTGCTGTATGATCCAATACACAAAAACCTTTCTCTGCCATTGTTACCACGTTCAGTTTCAATCACGAGAATTTTGAATATACTATTGATCATTGGTGGGGAAATAAATCGCAGTTAATTTCTCTTTGAAGCCAGTGGCTGATGTTATTCGCATCATGCTTCCACACCACAGGCCCGAGCTTCAAATCCGGGCTGGGTAAGATCGACTCAGCCTTTCATCTCTTCAGTGGGTCGATTAATGAGGTACCAATCTTGCCAGGAACTAAACACTTTAGGTTTTTGCGTCAGAAGGACCACCTGATTAGAACTTTTGCTCATACACCTCATCGTCAAAAGTCTCATAAATTGGAAATGGGCACAGTAGATTTTGACCCTCATGGGCTGTTGCGTCACTGAATTTAGTTTATATTTCTCGCTTTACATCCATAGCTTCTTGTTATATGTGCAGTAAGTTTTGAAAATATGATTTTTTAAAATCGGCTCTAATTACATTGCTCACTGTATTAAAATAAATTGACAAATATCAAATTTATTACTAATGTATTAGTTTTTAAATGCATTTAATAGTAGAATCAGGTTTTCTCAAATGCAAATTTTTGTTCCTAATTTATTGCTGCAGTATAAAATCAAATTCCAAATGTAAATAATTTTTAAAAATGTATAAACCTCTCTGTTTTTAAAATGTAGAAATAGGGCTGCTGGATGCACAAAGGAAAAACTATACAATATCTTAAACTTATATGATGCTCCAATTTCTTTAAATCTTTGTCGGGTGCACATCTGAATGAAACAGAGTGATGCCAAATCAAACTAAGAGGTCATTCACATATTTCGATCTTCCGCCTCAATCTTAATCAATTTTATTTCAAAACATTTTAATGGCCGAATTGGGTATCGTCTAAGGAAAGCAAATACACCAAATTGTATGAAAAAGAACCTTTAATGAATGAAATAAAGCTTAAACTAAAACAACCAGGATTGGTCATTTGACACGAATAGAAATTGAAAATTACTCAAACAAAAAGTATCATAAAAGCAAAAACTTGAATATTATAAGAGGTATGTACTCCTTTCAGATGTGGGACCATCACTGAAATATATGACCCAGAACAGCATCATTTTGAGTAAAATGAATGATTCCAATAAGAGTTCCTTTAAAACCCATTTTTAAGTTATGATACAATAGTTTACAATTGATCTCACAAGCTAGAGGTGATTCTGGATAAGCCAAGTGAGGATTAAGAGCAGATTTGACTGTGGAGTGCAACACACCACAAAAGGGTTAGGAAACTATAAGGAGGAACGTCCCGCTTAGCCACCGGGGTATGAATGTCACTTAAAAAAGCTGTTTTGCTAACCTTTCAGACCAGCAGCGTTCAATGGAGGGTTGTTGTTGTTGTCGGGTCCTTCCCGAAAGGAAATAATGAAAGTTGCCAGAGGTTGGGCTTCTACACGATAGCTGGAGACCCACCTCCACAATCTAGGCATGGAACTGGAGGGGAGGGAAATATATATATGAATATATACATAGATTATCAGGCCCCTGTTCCAATGGTTTCTGCTTCAACCACCCATAAGACTTTCAGACCCACTGATTTAACGAACATGTGACCGTGTGTACTCGGAGGGTATTTGGTGGCATCAAGCATCGAACCCAGGCCCTCCTCCGCTCCAGATTACGATGCCCTAACCACTAGACTACATGCGGAGGGTTAAATATTATATTACTTTTTATCTTAGATATATTAAAAAGATAAGCGGAAATATTTTGACGTTAATTCAGCTAAAACTGAAAAATGGGAACATATCAGAACCATACTACCACTTACCAGTAGCAATAACACATTTAAAATCCTACGTAATTAGATTTTACAACATCTTAAAATTATTTGTTAAATTTACTAAGCCTACTTAAATGCAGCAGGTTTAATTAAGTATTTACATTATAACAATTTTTTAATTAATTTACAGTTGAAGTCCTTTCCCACATTTACAATTTCTTTCTGAAATACATAGTGTTTTTATTAGAAGTGGATACGTTTAAATTTAATCTATCTAAATGCTAACCAATGTGTACTATTTATAGCTCTTATAACATTTATAACATTTTAAGTTGCTTGTTTTTACAGACATTTAATTCAAATAAATGCTACTTACTGAGAAAAATATAGAATTAACTTTAATACACTGGTAAGTTGAAAATAATTCGCTTACCTCTTTAAACATTGTACAAAGAAATTGAGGTACTAAAAACAACTGATAGATCATTTAAGGTATCCGACTACGTTCGGAACCATGATTTTAAAAAAGCGCATAAATGGATAATGATAATTTTCATGATATTTAGTGTCACTTAGATTAGAATACATGTATACAATTGTTTTAAGGACATTATGTGACAAAAAAAATTCTTTAAATACAATATTTTGACAAAAAATTAACTTATAATAACCTTTATTCCAAATGTTCTCCTTTTGTAAAAAATGCTTCTATTGTATTAATATTTTGCCTGTATATAGCTCAGACCTCTGTACAGAGGCTCAAATACAATTTTGAAAATTCAAATTATTTTTCAAGTTACAACCATTTGGAAATAATTATCGGCGGCAGTTTCTTGAAATTTCTTCCTTCTGTTTTCGTAAAACATGGATAAGCCTACTTCCGAGTTATGCATTTCAAAAATTCTAGTTGAATCTCTGTAGAGAGGTCTAAAGGCTGAATACAGGCAAAATATTGGCCACCCATCAAAAACATTTTTACAAAAACTGGAAAAATTATTCTAAGATTATTTTTTGCCAAAAACTCAGCCAACTTATTTAAATTTTAAATCATAATGTCCTTAAAAGTAATTACACTGCTGTATTGTAGCCTCTAAGTGACACTAATATAAATATTATCCATTTACGAGCTTTTAAAATCACAATTTAATAGTCATACTACTATAAGACATAATTAACATTAGTCACCAGTATTTGTGCCTAGCATCTAAGCCAAGTAGAGATCAACCTGACTTGTGTTTGTCTATTAAGTGCCGCAGATAATTTTTATTAGAACAGGTTCAATAATTGAAAAAACAAAACTCACATGATGGCACATTGATCCATCTCGTTACACTCCCACTTGAGTGAATGTCATTAATCTCTCCCAAATACTCTCTATTTCAAGTAATTATTCAGACGGTTCACAATAAATATTTTTGTAAGTGCTTCAAAAATAATACCAAATACATTGCAAACTTTTAGCTATGTCTAAAGCAGGTATCTTCTCATACATTTTTTTTTCTCTGATTATTATTTTTATAAACTAAAGAGCAAGATTTAATTTTGTTTGATAATTAGAAAAGACTCTTGTTTTTCTCATTTTGTTATATATATATATATATATATATATCTATATATATATGTGTGTGTGTGTGCGTGCGTGAGTTTATAAGCGAATTTATAAAATATATATATATGCGGAAATAGCTTTTTCCAATGGTATTGTTTATTTCCTAACTTTAATATCCTTTAAACTTACACTAGATTCAAACAATTTTAAAGATAATTTTTTTTTTTTCCGATTCTTGTTGTTTTAAAAATATTACTAGTATTCTTACGAGAAAAAATCATGTATTTTATGCAATTTCAAAAGGTCTTGTGCATTCTCTACGACTTTCTACAGCATTGTGAAATTCTAGAATCGATTTCTTATAAGAGGAAAACTATAAGAGGGATTTTACATTTTACACTTATGCTTGGTGTTTCGAATACTTTAAAAAATAACAATAATGCTTCCATATGAATACTTTTCCAGTTCGCTTTCCATTGTATTTGATGCCTAAATTTGTTCGACGCATTTCTTCACGGTTTGGTTTTATTTTTATAAAAGAATTCAAATTTTTTTCGGAATGAGTCAATGCTTTTTAGAATCCTATCCTTCATTTCAAATATTTATTTCCCTTTGAAGCGCATTTTCATGAAATGTCACCCAATGTTTTATGTTATTTCTTTTGTTTTACGATTCATCAAAATGTTTGAGACTCATATTTGATCACTTTCCAAATATTCGTTGCATAAAATCCTGACACATAAAAAATAATAGTTAAACCAAAAGTGGTTGATGAAATCAGCATTAAAAAAATAGTTTTCCGATTGTATAACTCTGATAGTATGTAATCAGTTTGTGTGAAATATATATAGGAAGATTCCTTTTTCTGATAAAATATTTGAAACCTCAAAGTTGCGTGAAAAGATTGTTCGTTTTTTGCAGTATTTATGTGCGCTTTAATAATTGATGTGTATTTGAAATTACATATAATTTAATATGTATAAAATAGTGAGTCTGGTATGTGAAAAAAGTATATAAGGTAAACAAACAAATCATTTGCTTTAAATATAATACCGTTTTGTAAGATAAAATATCAGATTTTAATTTATTTTTCAAGATATTTTTCTTATGTATTTATTTTCATGTAAGTATTTGATTAAAAACATTTTTATAAATTCATTATCCACCACAAACTTTCTGAAATTAAAAAATAGGCTTAAAACTATCAACGATTTGATACAGGATCATAACCCTAAATAATCAAACGTATTTAATTTCATGTATGCGAATTCAACTAAAGCCATTGTATAAAATCTAGCTTTTGGTGTTTCCAATGATGAAATAAGTCCCTTTTTTCATTAAGTAACAAAAGTATCAATACCACCAAAAGATTTAACAATCGAGTAATAAACCATTTGTGTACTTCCATTTGTTTCACAAGGAAACAGTAGTGTTTATGTTTACCAAGACAAAGAAAAATAAGAACAATTACCACCACAGTAGTGGTTTTCGTATTTTAGTCACTTGAGGAAATCGAGAGATTCGTTTCTTTCTTCTTTTTTTCTTTTCTTTTTGCTTAAGGCAATCAATTGAAGAAAATAAGGCTTTAGGTTTGTAAGTCGCCTTCTATTTATTTAATTATACTCTAATTAAACTTTCATAGAATAAAAGTATTTAATTATATTAGCTAAATTAAAATAATAAAATATTTTTTTAAGCTTCGTATCTAATCATGGTTTTTCGAAAAACCAGTTTTAAAATAAAAATTAAAACTAAAAATTAAAAGTTAACAGAATCACAATTCCAATTTCTTAATGCACCAGCATTTTATTGTATGTGGTATTGTATTTTGTGTAAATATTTTCTCTTTACAATATTGCAATAACTATATATATATATATATATATATATATATATATATATATATATATATATATATATATATATATATATATATATATATATATGTCTGTGTATTACTTTTTGAAGCTAAAAAGAAATTCTTTTCAGGTATATATTTTTACAAACGTTTTAATACTCATATTATTCAATTATTATTAGCATGTACGTTTTGTTCAATTTCTAAAATATATATTGATATTATAGTAAATATGTGCTGTGATGTGCTATAATGCTATAATTTGTGATATATATCGATGTTTATGTAGTCCTGCCGATCCATGGCGCCAATGAACTAACAAAAATAATTAGAAATCAGTTGAAGATTTAGGTATTTACTTTAAAAACATTTATTTCAAATTATTTACCAGATTATACAAACATGTTTAAATGCTTTTTTTAATATATATTGTTTCTATATATAGTGATTATAATGAACCTACCCTACAAAAATGATCATTGAATAGCATGTCAACAAGTTGAACAAAAATGTATTAAATGCACCTAAGAAAATATAAATTATTTAATTTCTATTTATTCATTATATTTTAAATTATAAAATTTATTAAAATATATTATGTGATATTTTAAAACTGAAAGTATGATAAATTTAATGCGTTGTAAAATTAATGTATATCAAGAAAATATGTTAAAGATACAGATCAAGAAATTAAAGAAACTTTTTTCTCCTTTCTCCAAAACAAGAAAGGAAAAACCCCATTGTTAAACATAATAAATAATGCTTTATATAAAATAAGGAATTAGAAATATTATGTTACCTTAGCAGTTATCTTGAAGAATACAGAATATATAGAGCAAATAAATATAAAAAGCAAAGCCTAACAGTTTTTCGTTAAAGATCCTAACACTCGCTTAGTGTCGATAAAAGGTTTTATAAGGATTAAAGAAAATATAAGCCTGAAATAAGTCACTATTTTATTTCATTATTTTATATAAAATCATATAATAGCAAACTAAAACTATACCACACTTCTTATCTTTATTGTGTAATAAACTTTTGGGCATTCTAAGTGCATGACTGAGAAGAACAATAGACTTCAAAACCAAGTTTATTAGATAAAACAAAGTATAAATGTGAAATGATTCATTGCCACATCTTGCAAGAGGTTGAAGATGGTATTGACTGTTGCCGCTACTGCTGTCAATACCTCTGTTATATACTAAAATGAGCGAAAATCTTTTTTTTCCTTTCGCTATATACTGGAAAAGTTGCTTTTTTGCGCAGATAAGAAAAAGAATTGGGGAAAGGGGAGGATTCAAATAAATAAATAAAAATCTCTTAAAAATTCTGGTATTTTGCTGCTTCTTTGTTATTTTTTATAATATTTTATTTTCTGACATTCTCTAACGCTGTTGTTCCGAGGATAAATATTTAGATATGGGAGCAGAAAAAATAAAATCTGCAATCTCAGAATATTTACTATTTGAATAAAAACTCGAGTTACACATTTATTTTTGTTTTTAACTTGGCAAAATTTCGTAACTTTATTCAACTTCATATTTTCACCTTGTAAATGCGTTTTATGTTATTACTGGGTTAAACCTAAAAGTAATGAACAAGATCTCGGGGTTAAGATAATACATTTAATAACACAAAATATCACAATTGCAAAGGACAGTTATACAAGACAAATAAAGGTAAAAAAATTTAGAGGTACAAATTAAAGAAAAATTACCGTATTTTTTTGTATATAACCCCGGTAGCGGGTATAATCCACGGTTTTTTCCCGGGAATAATCCGAAATATAAACGAGATATGAGTGTCATATAAGATAAA
Organism: Trichonephila inaurata madagascariensis; assembly: GCA_019973955.1. NCBI lineage: Eukaryota > Metazoa > Arthropoda > Arachnida > Araneae > Nephilidae > Trichonephila > Trichonephila inaurata. Next base: position 47,735 of record BMAV01004146.1, read on the forward strand.
AAAAAAAAATTTTAAAAATAGAAGTAAAAATTTTTAAATAAAAAATTTTTAAAATATGTATGATAATTTTTTTTTACGATAATCCAAAAAAAAAAAATTTCATTCCCACCCCTGTCTTGAGTTGTAAACAAAATTCCACTAAAAATTTTTTTTTTTTCTAATTTAGCAAGTTACAAAAAAAAAATTAAGATCGAGCCCTGCTTCCAATTTATTTTTTTTAAAATCCATTTATTTATTCTTCCTATTGATTCTGGGTCAGTGGGGTTTTTCAGACGATCGCCTTTTAACCCGATCACAATTTGGGGTGTCTTGTTTTTTTCCCAAAAGAATATTCAACGTTAACTTAAAACCGTAGCTTCCGATTTCCGACTTCGGTAGCCCCTTTTATAACTTTTTAAATTGAAGTTTGCGTGTAACTTAACGCTTTGTTTCAAAACGATGAAAAAATTTTAAAGGACGTAAAGCTCTAGTCAAGAGAAAATTGGAAATTGCGCCAGGACTAGTAACGTTTTTTTCCCTTTCCGGGGAAATTTAATTCGTTTTGAAGTAATTGGGCAAAAACTAGTTATTAAAATACGTATCCAGTCATGAAAGGCCTTATTATTTATTTTATAAAAACATAAACAAAATTTCTTTAAAACTTTATTGTTAGCTTTTTTGATGGAGAATGTTTTTTCTCAGATAATCCGCGGCTGCGTATAATACGAACAACGAAATTTGAAACTTTTTTAACACATAATCCGCGAATTATATACAAGAAAATACGGTAGTTTAAATATAGTTCAGGATTGGATGGCGAGGTGGGTAATTTTTAGTCATTGGGGCTCAAGATCTCTCAGCCGAGCAAAAGCAGTGAGTTGCGAGTTGACACTACTGTTACAGGTTTGTGCATACAGTGATGATATTTACATTCTAGTCTGAAAGTTTTCGGTTTACAAACTAAAATTTAAAAATAAAATCTTGGATGATAAACAATTTTCAACTCTGAATGCAGTCAACACAATATGTGGACATATTATTCAATGTTGTTGCAAAACTACCTAATATTTTCCTTCCATCCTTAAAATTTGATGTTTGAGGAAATTCGGGTTTTTAAGGTTTCTGAGGTACCCCCCTGGATCAACATTACCGGGGGACAACCCGGGGTAACGGGAGAGTCTTTGTAAATATGAGTACAGTAGAACATCATTTTCCGAACGTTTACTATCCGAAGTGAAAAATACCGTTTTTTTGTTTTGTTTTTGTCAACTACATGTACTGTATATGAATACATTTTCGAACAGAGCAATGCTCAACAGTTGTTTCGCGTGAGGCCAAAAGTGACGGGAAAACCCAAGGTCAGGGATATTTGGGGAATTTCATTTGTCGATTTGGTAAACATCTGCGCGAAATATTAGGTCAGTTTGTTTCCAAACTTGATTCAAAAGATGGCTCGAAGAAAAGGAAAACCACGAGCGAAGCAAACGATGTTGTTCTTGATCGTACCCTCTACTTGTGGTTTTCACAATAAAAGAAAAGGCGACCCGATACTGGGCCCTCTGTTGTGTGGAAAAGCTCTGGAGTTTAAAGAGAAATTAGGGGGTTCGGCTGATTTCAAAGCTAGCACAGGTTGGTTAAAGAAATTTAAATCACACCACGGGGTATGGAAACTGCAGATTGAAGGCGAATCATTGTCTGGCGATAAGTATTCTGCCCACAATTCTGCTATGGAGTGGTACAAACAACAATCAGAGTACTGTCCTACTCAACTAGTGCTGCTCATGAGAATCAGAGATCTTGCAGCGAAAAGACGAAGGTATACAATGGTAAAGCGAAAAATAAGTGATTATTTTTCCACAATAAAAGTAAAATTGCGACATTTTGTACCTATTTTGCTTTTTCTTCAAGCACGTTTCCCGCATATGAAGATTTTCAATATTTGTATAGTGCCCGGTTTCAATTACTGCATGAATCGCATTCGGTTTCCGATTATCCGAAGAATCTTGTATCCGAACGGTGTCCGGTCTCAATTGATTGGGATAAATGACGTTGTACTGTATAGTGATATACTAGTTTGGTTATAACTTTGATACCCTTACTGTGATATAGAGGAGAAATATTGCTGTAATTCTGCTAAATCACCCGGATGTGTCTACAACTTCTAAGTTGAGTTGCTGAGTGATAAAATCTCAAAGTGGCTTTCAGCGAAAATGTTCAACACCAGTGGAACCCCATTGGTGTTGGTTTATCTGGTCCCACTGGTTTATCTTTCATTCACATTCATTACGTGTTTTAAATTATTTTTGAGTTGAGTAAAGATATAAACTCAGAAAAGTACTAGAATGACATACGCATTCTTCTAATTCAGGAATACTTAACCTTTTTTTTTCTGCCGGGCCACATACATATGTTAGATATTTCACGCTGGCCGCAACATAAATTTAAAAAATGGA
>BMAV01004147.1:0-13731 GCA_019973955.1 Trichonephila inaurata madagascariensis
TTTTAATTAAATAAAGGGGGTATTATTTTTTGGGTTATTATAATGTATTTGGGAAAAAAAACCTTCGAAAATGAGCGCATGCAGATTGAAACGTCACTCATTGCCAACAGCAAAAACCTGCGGAAGAAAACTTAGGGCCATTAAAAAAAAAAGAAATATAAAAATTGAGGAAGAAGAAGAAATTACTTATAAAACTGGAGAATTTAAGTTGTTTTTTTAATATTTACTTTATGTAACTTAAAAGTATATTTTTTAAATGTGTTTTTTGAAGAATGAAATTTTCACGATACTTTTTGCACGAAAACTGGGATATCTCCAAAACAATTATATAAAATTCAATGAAATTTGAAACACTTATGTTATAAGCCCTTGAGAGTGTAGCAAACCGCAGGTTTTAAGATACTTACATTTAATCACTTTTTATAGTACTTTTTAGCTTAGAATATACAGTAAATTTGACAAAAAATAATTAACGTGAAGTTAGAATGCTTATTAAGTATTTATTTTTGAAAATATTTTTTAACCTGCGGTTTGTGACACTTCAGGTGTATCAATAAATATATCAATGCAATTAAAATTACATTATGTCCAATTTATTTTTTTATGCTGTTTTTCCTGAAATTTAAATTTTTAAAAATTTTATAAAAATAATTTTTTTTTCAAAAACAGAGGTGATGCATGGTATTTATTTGATTATTATAACTCTTTAAGCCTATTTATGTTCTTTAAAACAATAAAATTCTTCTGAAAATCAATTTTGAAAAATTTGGTCTTCGAACCTAGTCGGGTGCCTTAAAACTCTGCTTTACATTTGCTGTACCGCAATTTTTGTCCCCATTTACTTCGACTATGGTAAAATAGTTTACCAAGCAATTCAGGGACCTTCCCTCAATCCCTTTTTTCAGAAAAAATAATAATAATTAATGACAAAATACTTATTGTGAACTGTATAAAATAATTAATAATAATATTTATTATTATAGTAATAATAATTTTATATATATATATATATATGTGTGTGTGTGTACTAAATAGCCTTGTCAAAATAAACAAATATAGAAGTATAACCCGACAGTATAGGTAAGAATTAAGAAGCCCCAGTAGTACAATAGCAAACTTTTAGCCCTAGGGAACTAAGAATGTATGGATATATATATATATATATATATATATATATATAAAATAAAAGTGAAGAAGTACTAGAATCTACAGTGCTAAAGCAGGAAGAAATTGGAATTCACCAGACACAACAAATGTAGATATAAAAAAGTCTTTGGACTAAACTGGAGACCTATTATGATTTCTAAAGCTGTCGCTGAAATAGGCTAGCGAATTAGGGTTAGCAATGCTTTATGGATCCCACCTTCAACGTACAAAAGAAATTTCGTCATAATAGTAGAAAAAAAAAGTTGAAAAGTTAAGCCTAATGCAACACGTGGAAGAAAAACCTGATAATGTATTAAAATGAAGCTAAGAAAAGAGAACAATAATGAATGTCTCAAAGAGAGGAATATTAATAATAAAATTTTAAAAAAAACTTACTTGTAAAATAACTACTGGAAATCGAAAAAATTCATCCTTCCACAATAACTCCCAACGCGAAATGACGAGAAAGAATTGAAACGACTATTGGAGAAGGAAAAAGCCGTGGCGCCAACTGGATATTTATTTTGCAATTAAACAAACCACTAAAATTTTTTTAAAAACTAAACTAAATAAAGGAAGTTTTAAAAACGATAATGAACAAAGTTAAAAATAAATAAAATCAAAAAGAAATATATTACAAAGTAAATAAACTCTGATGATTATATACTAATCGATATATTGCAATTAAAATAAGCGCTTAAAATTATATATATATATATATATATATATATATATATACTTTATATATATATATATATATATATATATATATATATATATATATATATATATATTATATATATATATATATATATATGTATATATTTATATATATATATTTTGAAAAAATTTGTATAATATATAAAAAAACCGAAATAATAGATAATGAACATAACAAGAAATAACATAATAAAACTATAAAAGCAAAACATGAAGATCAAATTTATAGAAAAATACAAATATGAACTATACAAAAGAACCTAGCGAGTCAGAAAGCAATTTCGGACTTAAGACCGAATAAGTGGGGTTAAACTAGTTTGAAGGCGCCAACCTTCCCACTTTGCAACTCGGTAGGAAAAACCGAATAAAATAAAGGAAAATTCCAAGTATAAAAAAAATAAACAAAATTTCGAAGTATATAAAAACTTGCAGAAAGTATGATAAAACCATTGACTACTATGCTGAAACAAATTCTCCAAATTCTTAAAGCAGAAAAATCCCAAAACAATTATTTAAAACAAAAAACAAAAACAAAAAAATTACGAAATTTCCCTACTTACAGATTTTTTTGCAAGAGAATCGAGAGTCTTGAAATTAATGAAAAACAATTACCACCAAGTTAAAAAACCTGAATGTACATAAACGCATCTTTTGAACTACCTTTTACACTAGCCAGCATAGATAGATACCAAGAGAGATGACAATTAAGTTTGGTAAAATTTGAATTGGTTGAATGTCAAAAATGTAAATTTGCTAGGCTCTAATTTGGTTGGTTGTCCAAAATGTGTAAGATGTTCAAGATGTGTATGGAAAAGATGTAAACTGTGTAATGAGTGTTATGATATAATCTTCACAGCAAGACCACTAATATGCTGACTTTGAAATCCTATTGTTGTGTGGTAGATTTGGAATTAGAAGTAGTAAGACGATTAATATATTTGTGATGAATATAAGTTCTTAAGAAGTTAAAAGGATATTCATGATCTAAACAACATTGAATTTTTTAATATTATTGAATTTATCTATTTTGTTTGTAGTTAAGTTATCATTTCTAAATAAAAAATTCAAAATAACATTTCTGTAAATTGATAATTCAAGCTACTATTCCATACAGGAATTTTAATTATATGGAATTTAAAAGAATCTCTTTTGTCAAATATATATATATTTGACAAAAGAGACTTACTAATATATATATATAATAGAGCTCTATATAAAAAGATACATCCATACATAATATTCAAAGACTTACATACATATGAAAATCACACAATGAAAGACATATAGAGTAATCAGATTAAAAATTATAAAATATAAGTTGCAGTGTTATAAAATTAACTGACTTAGGACAAGTAATATATAAAATAAAATATATATAAAAGTGGGGTTGAACAGATTTTTGGCCAACCAACCTTCCCTTTTTATGTAAATAAAACTGAGCAAAAACAATAGAAAAATAATGGATAGGAATATCTAAATCCATTATAATATAGAGTAATTTACTAAAATAACTTTACAAACGCAAAGCCCGCGCTAAATCTGGTTGCATAAATACGTTATTGCCAGATTCTAGACCCTAATGCAGAAATTTAAATCCAATGAAGGCTGAAATGTAAACTTTAAAAAAAGTTAAAAAAGAATGGAAATAAAAATTAATATAAGAGTTTGCAAATTATAGTATAACTTTAATAACACTAGAGTAAATATGAATAAAATAATAATAAGTAATTTTATCTAATATTAGATAATGGAGATAATTATGCAATATTTAAGTTTATAGTAATAAATTTTTATCAATCTCAGAATTTCAATCCTAACTATTTTGAATAGCTTTATTCATATAACTATTAATAAAATTAATTGGGCATTTCTGATTTAAGCAATATTTATTAAAATGTTTATAGTTATTTATAATGTCTGATTTTTTTGACACCAGAAATTCATTACGTTGTATATAATTAATAACAATATTTCTGAATATAGAAACATATACATTACTCTCTCAATGAGGAACTTTTATAATATTGAAATTAAATTCTTCTCTTTTATCATAAATATTAGAAACTATTGCATAATCATATAATTTGACATGTATGTCAAGAAACTTTGCTTCATTGTTGTTATTATTTGTCTGCATTAAATTAAGATATTGTGGATAAAAATAAAAAGGTATATATATATATATACAAATAAACAGATTAGATAGATAGATAACTATTACAGGGTGTATGTGTATTTGTGTGTATACTGCTGCACTACATAAAATAGATATAGAGAATTAAAACTAATATTTCGACATTTAGAAAGATACACTATGGTGTAAGTACTTGCATTGGTCAGTGAGTGGAATGTTCTTATTTTGCTGCACATTAATTCATGCATAAAAGTTTTTTAAAAATTTCAATAAAGATTGTAAATTATTTTATTGTTTATATAAATTATCTATCTTCTATAATTTAATCTAAGAAAACAGAAGAACAAATGTCTAATGGAGCTTTGAAATGGTAGAAGAAACATGCATTTATTTATTTATGCGTACTTCGTTTATTTTTTTGTATTGTTTATTTGCACTAGTCCTTTATTTAATCTTTTGTGAAATCGTGATAAAGGAGAAAAATTCTGTCAAAGCTGAAAATACACAAAATATATATTTGTTTGAATCAGGAAAGAGTAGAGTTAGATAAGAATGTATTTCGTTGGAGAAAATGCAATAGTATATTATTCATAGAGCATGATATAAAGTAGAAGTACAACTTGAATGTCTCTTGGAAAGTAAAATTTATATCTGCTTTTGTATCTTACGTTTTGATACATACCATTCGTTTCAAAGTGAAACTTATTTTGTACAATTGTGAAAGCTCCTTTCTTAGACGAAGTATGCCTCAATTTTGTGATTACTTTAGTTTCCTTGTTCAAGGTCATTGAACGTTTTTTAAAATCATTCATAAATAATATTAATTACAATTTTTGAGAATAAAATGTAGTTTAAATTACATTTAAATTACACTCAAAACAATGGAGAGATCTATAGATATGTAATATAGCATATTCTAAAATAACTTAAGCAATGAAAAAATGTGCTTGTTATTTTTTTTTTTACTTTAAAAGAGATAAAAAATATATGACATTAATCAACTGAACGTGTATATTGAGTAGGTGAAAGATAGTTGTAGATTATTTAAAATAACTCCAAACCTACAATAGTAAACAAGTAATATAAAAAAAAAAATTAAGTCAATTCCTACTTAGATCAATAACGAAAAATTTTATTTTAGCTACTTTTTATTAAATAGTTACAATTAATATAAATATGTATATACATAGTACAGAATCACAACATTAAGAGGTAATTAGTTTTTTTTAATTATCATTAAAGTATCATATTGTTCTTTTAAATTCAGTCCAACTAAACGCTTTAACATGTGAGAAAAAAACCTTTTCAAGTTTTGACACAAGTCGCCAAAAAGGTCGCTAAGTCGTCATCGTGTCTGTATTTGTAATTCTTTAAATAATTAGTTCTAATCAATTCATTTTTATTAATTATAATTAAATTATTGCATTGTCATCCAAAATGATCCTGTATATAAAATTTCAGCTCAGGGCTTTAAAATATATTTTATTAACGATTGAAAATTCCACCAAGATAAATAAATAAATATACAAATATATAAATAAATATATAGACAGAGTGCGAGCTAATAGTAGGAATTGAAATAAGTGAGGGAAACAGGTTGCCATATAAAACAACATAATGGGTATTGGTGACGGACCTCGTAATTTTGAACTCCGATCAAGTGATGAGGACGACACTTGTGCTGGTACCCCTCTCCTAACTACCTCACCGATGGGACGACATCGAGCTTCGACAGATTCAACGTGTATCGACTCCTTGTATACAATGATACTTCAATGGTTTCAAACCGTGACACTCGGCCATAATAGCAAAAGAGATTTGGTTTTCTTCATCCGTGGTACATTTCCGATTGCTGGGTTGGGTAGACTTCCAGAAGACTAACCATGCCGTTTTAAGCCTTTATTGGTAAAATATGCACCCTTAAGCGAAAAGAAAAACGCCTATTTTATTACAATAGAATGAAGAATATATGGAACACAGAAAAAATTATATTCTCAGATTAAATTTTTAATGTACATTGAACTATGAAATAGAAATAGAAATATTTAGAAGTGATCCATTGAAGTAATAAGTTTCAATGTATATATTTACCCCAGGAGGCAAACTCCCAGTTCCGCCTTCTTTGCACGCTTGCACCAGAGATCACCCGACAACGGATCCTTCTTCGTGAACCCACATTAATTTGAGATTAGAGTAAGAACGCATAACAATGAGATGACTATGTTGAATCTGGTACAGAACATTTCCGGTGCTATTATGCAAGCTATCGCCAGTGATTTTGGTATTTCCAAATAACCCTCAGGCGGATCCAGCATACCTAACGACATTCACCCCTCTTGTCCCTTTAATGCTCTTCTTCCTTACTTTTTTGCTGTAAAAGGATAATAAACACGTTTTCTTCTGTTATTCATGTCCTATTTTCTTGTGTTTTGTCGTTACTCTGGCCTCAAGGAAGCGTTTCCGAACATGCATTTCTGTTTGATTTCCCAGCGTCTAGGTGTAATCCATCTATCCTAAATATTTGTAACCATTGTATTGATACACCTATATTCCGCAAAAGATAATAAACCGACTTTTCAAAATGAACACCACCATATTTATGCCAATGTTATAAAAATGATATTTAAATACTGCATTCAATTTGAAAAAAAAAAACATCACAGCACAAACACTCCCAAATAAACATACGAAATTAAGGTGATTTGAAATGCGAGGGAGGTTTGAGCTTCCAAATACGAAAAATGTTTATTATAAATGTTTATTATTAATGTCCTTTTAGTGTCCCAGGAAAAGGATCTTTCAGTTACTCTTACTTAGCTAAAATATCTCAAAGACATTTATTAATTTAATGAAACGATTCATATATATCTTTAGGAAAAAAATTGGATTACGTTATTCCATACATTTTAAATACAGTCGGACCTGTGTTTAACGAAGTCTCTAAATCCCCCCAAAAAATTCGTTTTATAGAAAATTCGTTATATAGAGGTTCATCTTTCAATACACTTTTTTAACCACATAAAAAAAATTTAAATGCATAAACACTATGTAATAAGTAACTGTTCACACCTGTAACCCTTCGACAGTTATCCAACACTTACAACACATCACGACTTTTTTATAATTTAATTTTTAATTAATAAAAAAGTAACATTTCACACCTTTTTTTATAAATTAATATATATTTATTTTATATATTCTACCCATCAAAAAGAAGAAAAAACTGCAAGGAAAAAAAGAAAAAAGAAAGTCGAGGTCACTGTATTTTCAACATTAAGAAAATAATTTTATATTGAAATTAATGAATTGTTTGGATATTTTCTAATTGAAAGCGTACAAGTTATTTTAAAAATACGTTATTTTATAACTAAAATTTCTGAACGTATATTTGCACATGCGTTCTTCAGTTTAATTACTCATAAAGTCTGTTAATTTTATTTGAATTTTTTAGTTTGAAAAAATGCTTTGTTTCACAATACACTTCACATCTTTACAATACACTAAAAATCCCTTCAGTTGTATTTTTCCGTGTCTTTTCTTAAATTTTTCCAGCCTTTCATTGTTACCTATAAATTGGTTGTATCCCAATGCCTTCGGAAATTGAAGAGCTTTCTTTATTACGAAGGGTTCGGAGACCGGTACATTTTTATATCTACATTATGTGTATCTGTTACTGTGGATGTCCAAAATTGGAGAATGTCAACATTCACCGGTGAATGTAGACCCACACCAAATACGTCGGTGAAAGATCAAATATTATATTACAATCTTGTACATTCGGACTTTCACCGACGTATGTCGACAATCACAAATATTCTCTGGTGGAGGTCGAAAAGAGAGGTCCTGAAAAGAAGGGACAGGCTGTTTCCCGCCAAATCCTTTGTTCTGCTGGGAGTAAGTCAGTTTGTCAGTCTTATGCAAGGTTTGATGGTGTGAAAAACGTTTTCTTAATTTTTTTCCAATGATTTTATACTGAATGGATACAACAGTAAATCTTGATCTTTTCTTAAAAAGTTAATTGCATTGATTGCGGGTAAACAAGAAAACAATTGTTTTTATATATTTCAAAAGAAAAACACTCCAAAATACTTTTGAAGTGGTTTATGTTAAAACTAAGCGCAACACACCTTTATATTACAGACGATTAAAATGTTTTGACGTTTTAAAAATTAATGACGAAGGAAAGTTAATTGTACCATTAAAACCAGGAGAAACGAATATACAGTATTATGTTACCAATAACGAATTGTTCAGTGTGCTATATGAAACTCACATCCGAACAGGTCACAGAGAAGGAACACGTATGCGTAGAGAGTTGTAAATTAAATACAAAAATATTACACATGAATTTGTAATGCTGTATTTAAATTTATGCAAACAGTGTCAAATGAAACACAGTTCACCTAAGAAAGGTATTGTGAAACCAATGGACAGTTTTGAGTTAAACTCAAAATGTCAAGTTGATCTGATAGATCTGCAGTCAAACAGAGATGGCGAATATAAGTTCATAATGGTGTATCAAGATCATTTAACTAAGCTTGCCTAGCTATGATCTTTGAAAACCTAGACAGCTGAAGAAGTAGCGTATCACGTTCTTCCAATATTTTTAACATTTAGTGCTCTAGTAATATTGCAGTCAGATAATGGTAGAGAATTCAGCAATCAAGCCATATCCGAAATATGTGCTATGTGGAAAGATGTTAAGATAGTTCATGGAAGGCCTCATCAGAGTCAAACACAAGGCTCAGTTGAAATGGCCAATCAGGATATTTAGAATATGCTACCTGCATGAATGAACGATAACGATACAAATAAATGATCCGAAGGTTTAACCTTTGTTCAATTTGCCAAGAACACTACATACCACGAAGGGATATGCCAAAGTCCCTATGAAGCCATGTTTGACATTAATCAAAACGAGGCATAGCATCTTCTTTTTTGCCTAGCGAACAAATCCCAAATATCGAAACAGAACAACTCGAAGAAATTGCCAATACTTTTGAAACCGAAGAACAGCTTGAAGAAACCGGTAAAACTTTTGAAAAAAAATTGAGCGGTGGTCATACCGAAAACCATATTCCAAAGAAAAATATTGAAGAAGACTTGTCTTCACGTCAAGTTCTGATTGAAAAACACGAGTTAATTTCTAAAAAAAGAGCGGCCGTGAAAGAGAATCTTCTATTGCAAGCAATAAAAATGTTACGAACCTCACAAAAAAAATTTACTCCTATTCAAATTGATGATACTCTACGAATACAAGTGACTGATGTCAACCGTGGTCGTGCAGATAACCGAAATGTGTTAGCGGTTGTTGCTGGAATAGAAGACTACGACTTCTATAAACTTGCAAATAAAATGATACCCTCAAACAGCTTTACACACGTAATCAGTTCGAAATTTGTAAGAAAAGTTCGCCATAGATGAGATTTTTTTTCAAGAAATGTCGCTGAGAGGAAGAAACTCAGCTAATTCGAAAGCGGAGGCAGAACTTTACCCACTGAAAATTAAAAAGGAAGTGTTCCGCAAATAAATGCAGTTGTAAAAGCAAAGGCTTCTTGTGCAACTCAAAGTGTCATAATTGTTAAGTTTTTGCAATAAATAAGATTTGAATCACATGATTTTGTAAATTTTTATTACTATTATTTTTTTTATTTAGAACGTACTGTGTATAATTAAGTTTTTAACTTCTATAATTTTCCTTTCTCGTTTTAAATGTACTGTATGCTTAAAGTTATTCGTCATTACTCTCAGAAAGAGATGCGAAAAATGTATCTCTACTGAATTACGGAGAAGAAAATATAAATGTCCGACATGTTCAACATTCACCATTAGTGCTTGGTGAATGTCGATATTTACCGGTGTAAGTCAGAAATAAGGATATTTAGCAAATATTTCGGATATACACCAAGCGACAATATGAATGTGGACATTCGCAGGTGAATGTCGACATTCTCCAGATTTTGGTATTCCACCGTAACATATCCACTTTAAAACTGCCTCTTCGACATCTGCGTATACTTTCTAAAACGACACATGTTCTAAATCATTTTGAATAAGACTTCGATAAATCATAATTTTATAGCTTACCCTGATTTTTTATAATAGTTGATAGGCTATTTAGAGGAATATCAATTTTTAAAGCAATATCTTTTTTAACGCCTTTATCCACTTAATGAAGTATTCAATTTTTTTCTTTAATGCCCAAGCACTTAGGTTTAAACCTATTCGAGCTAAAGAGAAATGATGTTACCAGTGCATCTGATCGACACTGCAAATGAACGGAGAATAGTTCAAGGATACGGGGAAGCGAGACAACTCCACTGAGGGTGAAAGGGGGTATTGAAGATGTTTCTTGTGAACTGAACAATGGAGGTTAAAGGTTGCACTACTTCGATGAAACGCCAAGAATTCTATTTCTCTCGGCGAGTTAGGGACATAATAAAATCATTTCAAGATTCATGACCACCATAAAATGTGTTAAAAAAAGAATAATTTAAAAATTTCCCGGAAATCCCAAAACTAGGGAGAAGAAAATAGAAAAAAAAATACCTTCGTTATAGGGGGGTTAATTATTTTATGGAAAAAAATTCGTAAAAATGTTTTTGGGTTCCACGAAGAAGTTCGCTATATAGAAAAATTCGCAATATAGAGGTTCGTAATATAGAGGTTCGTAATGTAGAGCTTCAAATGTATTTATTTAAGCCCTACTTTATTACACATAATTAATTTAGAATTAATTTAATACGAAATAAGAGTGAAGAGATCAAAACGTTGAAAATAAAAGCCCATTACAGTAAGACCCCACTTAACGCGTTTCTTTTTTAGTCCCCTTTTGGCTTAGCGTTTTTTTATTTCAACCCGATTCCCGAAATTGTGGGTTTCAAAATATGCAAATGGGCAAAACCCGGGAAACACAGTTTAGTTGTGTTTCTTTTTCCTGACACTTTTTATCGTTTGAAACATTTGTTGACATTATTGTAAGTGTAAATTTATATAATACTATAACGATTAATACAGTGACAAATATTATTTTCTTTTTTTTTATCATGGGTAAAAACCCAAAAAAAAAGAAAGCAACCAGAGAAATCATTTCACGGGAAACAAAAAATGCAAGTGTTTGGGAAGATTAGATCCGGGTGAACGTCTATCTAAAAATTATTGCTGCATTGAATTTGGAATTTTTAACGGGGATGCCTTTTTGACAAAAAGGCAGAAAAATTTGGGAAAACAGAATAGACTTTTAAAGATCTTTACTGGAGAATTTTATTTGTTTTTTTATGTATATATTCGATTTCTATTGTTTTTTTTAAGAAATAAATGTTTGGTTTTATTTTTTATTAAAAAACATAATTATTAAATTTAATACCTAACCAATTTTTTATCCATCTTCTTTAAACCCTTATGTACATGTTAAGATAGCCTCTTTTGCGCTGTTTTGCATTATGATTACTTTTTGATGGAACGTTGGGGCCCGCGTTAAACGGGGTTTTACTGTATTGATTAAAAAATCAGTTACTACACATTTGCAAAGTCACAAGTAGTCATGGAGATATACTTTGTTTTTACAAAATATGAGAAACATTTTTTTGTTTTGTTTTTGTTTCAATCATTTGAAATATCTGAGTAATTCATTAAAAGAATAATTATTCTTAAGACATTCAAATATTTTTTCGATACAATTTGAAAGAAAAATATTTATTTATTCATTTTATTTTAATGCATAAATTTTGCTGGAACGTACAATAATAAAAACAATAGTTAACAAAATCAATAAAAATCTAACAGAAATAATAATAATAAAAAAATGTTTAGCATCTACACATTAGCGGAATACTTTTAAGGCGATTACTCCAGCGAGCATTGACATAATTCCGGTGCTCTCACAATAGACGAGATTTCAGGTATTTTTGTAAGCATCGATCCTTATGAGGGAGATTTTTTAAAGATCTCTTTCGGATTTGAGAACTTTGGCTCAAACATTAAAAACAGCCAAATTTTTCATCTTCAATCAATAGTCCCTTGTTATAATATCCACATCAGTCTTTTTTTACTTACATTAAAAAACACCTTGCTAATAATGGGATTGTACAAATGAAATTGAAAAATACAAACCCATGATTTTATTTATTTGCTTTAAAAGAAAGAATAAAATCTCACTGAGGTATTAAAAAATAAATGAAACAGAGTGCTCTTTCCCTCCAAGACTTTTTACAATTTCTGTAGCATTGTTTCTTTAGATGTGAAACATATGTTTATAAATAAAACATAGACGGACTTTCGTGCCGTTCTTGTTTGTAAATTCCATTTGACATTTTCACTAAAAACGTTGCTCTCAATTCGAAACCCGACGTCAGAAAATTGTTAAAAGTTTTTTTTTAAAAAATGACAAATGTCATTTAAAAAAAAAGGTTTTCGTTTTTTACTTTATTTTCTGAATTTTAAATTTATGTGTTTTTTTTTTCTTGCGGTTTTCGTTTTTCCCCCATTCCATGTATGGTTGGTATTTTTTTTTATATCTGAAAATAGGTCAAATAAAAGAAACTGACAACTGCAGTTGATAGAATTTGTCTTCACTTGTCTTTGACAGATGACTTCAGTAATTTTTTTTTATTTTATGCCTGAAGAATTTATTTTATGTTTGACCTGTTTTTTTAATAAGGCTTTTCGAACATTTTCCATTTAATACAAAACACACAAAAAAAATATATTTTAAAAAGCAAATTTTATTGTTTTTGGGTTTTTTTTTAAACTTTCTATACTTGTGATCCAATTTTCAATGATAATTTTCATCGCGCCCCTCTCCATGCAAAAACAATGCATTGAATTCAGTAACAATATACCTTGACGTACAGCTACAATACGGCTTTAATTATAAATCGTAAAAATTATCAAGATAAGTATTAAATTTTGTATGTAATTTTATGACAAGTCCATAACATCATTGGTAATTATTAAACTTGTTCTTAACTTAGTATTGTTTAAATTAATTATGAATGTTATTAATTACAGTGTGCAGCACTGATACATTTATAAGCATGTGACGGGCTCACGCGTCTTTTCATTAACATGTCCTTTGGGTTATTTGGGGCCAGAATTAATGACAACTCTTTTCCAACCAAATCAAGAAGTAAAGCTTGAATGAAAGATGCAAATTAAGAAGCTTTTAAATATCAGAAGTTAGAGTAAGTGGTGTGGAAATTTGGGTAATGTTAAGATAGTCCATGATTCAATTGTGAAGTGACAGCCAACACAAAAGTTATTCCTGACAAAGAACAATTAGGTCAAGGTGCATAACATTGCACACCTGTAAAGACGCAAATTCCATTAAGATTGGATCCGAAGATCGAAATTAAGGTAGGATTGACTATTTAAAATTATGATCTGTGTGTATTGGGAAATTGAGTTTAGGCAATTATTATTGTAGGGTCTGGGGTTTCGTTATTTTATTTATATATTTGTGTTTTGTTATCGTAGATTCTCTCACATATATATTATTAACTATTCTGTTAGATTTTTTTAAATTTTAAAAAACTTAATAAAGCAAATTAAGATCATAAACCCTAGTTCTTCATTCATTCCTACACCTCACTCACGCTGATAATCAAGGGGAAGGACCCCGAGGGGGGGAACTTCACAAGATATTATATCATTATAAAATTGTTTTTTTTTTATTATGCGAATGTATTACGTTTTGCTTTTTTTGTAAATTTTTTTAAACAAATAAATTTTTT
>BMAV01004149.1:0-14634 GCA_019973955.1 Trichonephila inaurata madagascariensis
CCATGTCTTCAAAGACACCCCCGGAACTTTTGTTGTTGTTGCTGTTAAATTTCGAGATTATTTAGATATTCGCTAAAAATACAGTTCTTCCATCATTTTGATCATCATTCATGAGTTGGATGTTTCTTTTTCTTGTGTTTCTTGTTCTACTAAGTCATTCATCATTATGATAAATTACTAGTGTATTTGTGATCAAAAATAAAGGCATTATAATCCATCAAAAAAATCCCCAAACTTCATAGAATTTTTTTTTTTTTTTTAATTCAAAACAATTATAAAACCCCCGGGCGCACCTAAAAAGTCCCCGGGGCTTACAGAAGTAAGTTTTAAAACCAACATTAAAGGGGAAATAAAAAATAAAAATGAGGTTAAGAAGGTTGCAAAAAACAACAAATTACAAAATTTTTTTTAAAACCCTTTGGTGGAAAGCTGGTGAAAATTCGGCCACACAATTTAATGTTAAGTCTTTTAAAAAGCCAGTCTTATAATCTTTTCTCTCTGACATCGGAACACAGAAGGATTCATTTCTACATTTTCCTCGCCACCAATAACAGTCCGGAAGATGAAGGAACTAAATTAAAGTTCAAGTACTTTTGAAATTACCGACCAGTGAAAATTGGGTTTTAGAGTTAGGTAAAAATGGGGGTGACACCCCTATGAAGGGTTTGGGAAAAATTTCTTTGTTCTCCCCTTTTTTAGAAATGAGATATTCTTGGTTCCAAGACTTCCCCATTCTTTCTTTCCTTTTTGAAAAAACGATTTGGGACCCGACTAGGGGCCGTGTTTTTAAAAAAGGCATAAATGGATAATTTTCGGTTATTTTGTCGTTTGTTAGACTACACGTATAAAATTTTTTTTATATTTTGAAAAAAAAATTTTTAAAATACATATTTTGGAAAAATTAACATAGAATAACTTTTCAAAATGTTCTCCTTTTGAAAAAATGTTCTAATAATATTTTGCCTGTATATAGCTCGACCTCTGTACAGAGGTTCAACTATGATTTTTTAAAAAATTCATTATTTTCAGGTTACAACCCCTTAAAAATTTTCGGCGTTATTTTTTTTTAAAAGCCCCCCCGGGGAAAATATGGATAAACCCACTTCATAAGTTTTATATTTCAAAAAATTTTAGTTGAGCCCTGTAAAAAAGGGTCCGGGAAAATATAAACCCAAATTTATTATAATAAACATTTTAAAAAATTTTAAAATTAATTTTTTTCCAAAAATTTTTTTAAAAAAAAATTTTTTAAAAATTTCCTAAAACATTTTTTACATGGTTTTTATCAAGTGACAAAATAAAAAAAAGTATTTATTCCTTTTCTCGGGTTTCCAAGGGTTGGATTTTAAAAATTAACGGCAATGCCAATTTTTTCGTTTTACCTTTGGCCAACGGGTCGCTCATTCCCAAAAACGCCCGTATTCGCGAACAAGGCAAAATCTATTGAGATTTTTTTATCTTTTAAACTTTTTAAATTGCTTTTGGGTCTGACGATTATGTTGTTAGATGAAGAAATATGAAATTTGAAACATGAGATGATAGTTAATTTTCTTTCTTGTCGGGGGGGTTAGAGATATAACTCGCACTATAAAGCTCCTTTAGAGCTATTGGCGGGCGCATGCCCAAAGGCGAGCGGTGGCGTGCACAGGCCCTCAAGCTCAGGACTTCCCCCCAACCTTGATTTCCCACCGTCGAACCTTGCGATAATTTATTCCCCCAATTTGGATTAAATGTAAAAAGGGTTTCAGGACAGTAGCGCACAAGGAATTTTTTTTAAGGGGGGGGACCGGGGTTGAAAGTTCACCATTCTTGTATCATGCTATTTTTGATTTTGTCGATTCTTTGGAACAAAAAACAGTAAAACAAATTATTGAATAAATAATTAGCATTAATTAATAAAATTAATCATTAATAGCAAATATTTAACTAAATTTTACGATTATATACTTAGAATTATAACCAATCGGAAAAAAACAAGGGCTTTGGGGGGTCGGACCCCGCCTTCCGTCACACTGTTGCAACACAACTATAATCATTGCAACTCAGTTGAAATCAATTTCGAACTTGAGGAATTCCAATTCTTCCGTTGTTTGTATAATGTTGCGAACTTTTAAATTTATATTTAAAAGTTTATATTATTCAATTTTTCATTTTTCTATAAGCTGTTACTCGAAATAAACTCCATGAAACATTTTATCATACATATTTTTATTACACCTTAAAAATCTTACACAAGAAGCAATTCCTTCCTAGTTGCATTCTATTTTTAATGACAATATGATTCATAATAAACTAGTTTCCTGTTTCAATATTTCACAATCTACTCGTATGTGCAATAGATTGCTTTGATTTTGTTCCCCTCCCCTCCTCTGCTCTTTTGAAAAGGTGTTTTTTTAAAAATAATTATAATAATATTGTATTGTATTTTTTTTTTTGTTCGTGCATATTTTTTGTATCATTTCCTGTCTATGTCTGTCGACCATTCTGTAGCTCTAAACCTTCTGGTGGGGGAGTTCGATCTTTCTAAACAAAAATAAATAAATAGAAAGGGATTCTCCAACGACGTTTTGTTGTGTAGCATTACATTTATCTTCCGTTTTTACGTCAATAATTATTCGAGCACTTACGAATTGCATTGCATAAATTAGAAAACTAAAATTATGGATAAAAAAAAAGGAAACGCAGTGATGCGTTTAAGCGCAAACAACCACAACAAAAAGAATATAGTAAATAAAAGTTGCCCCAAATAGTCAAATTTCTTAGTCAGCTTTCTACGAGTGTCGTGCTGTCAAATTGAACCTGGACGAACACTAAAGCTCACACAGTAAAAATGTATTCACATATGTACATGTAGGTAGTATGTAAGCTTTGCTCTTTACTATATTCTGCAGAGGATGTTAAAGAGCTGATGTGATAAAGTAACTTTAAATAGTTGAAATACTCATACTTTTTACTGGATAAAACCCAACCAAAAGAGAACCCTCAGTTTTTTTTTCTCCAGGGCATTTGGATACCTAGCTACGCCACTGGCTAATGGCAACGAACCACGTAATTTTGAGCCATGGGCAAGTTATGACTTGTCCTATTCACGTCCTTCTATTAATCCTCTTGGGTAAAAATAATTCTTTAACTATTTTTTGAGTTTAAACCACTTCCCGTTTAGAGGACATGATTTTACGCCAGTTTGAGTGCTATTTAAATCTTAGCAAAGTCAGTGTTGGGGTAAATCGTTAGGCTGCTATTATAGTGAGATTTACAAAGTGACTATCGGAAGCCTTGGTGCTCTTGTTAAGAAGCTTTAGACCGGAAAATCAAGTTGACCCGGGTGAGTGCTGTTTTATTGAATCATTCAGCTAAGTACTTAATTATTTCTCGGAATTTAAGATGGCCCATTAATTTGATTGCTCCGTTGGTTTATAATCTTGCTTGATTGTAAGTTGATTCAATCAAATAAATTTAGATATTTTCATTGCAATGTCTGTTCATTCGGAGTCCCAAAATTCATCTGCGACCTTTAGGTAGCGACAAAGTTTCGAGGAAGACACCCGAGTTGTTGTTGACAGATTGAACTCGTAGTGGCCCCTCCACACAACTGTAGGCTCGAATTCATAACACGCCAGAGATGAGTCCGTGATCTTGACGGCTACTGCTATCACATCTATCTTGTCACATGGTCATGACTTTGAATTAGATTGTTACAAGTTTTACCCGCACACTAGATCTATGTATAACTCTTCTCGTGGCCTTTATGTGAAATTAATATTGAAATTAAGCAACCAACAATTTCATTGAGAATAAGATAACTTTATATGTATGTATGTATGTATATGTATATATATATATAGGCTAATTCTCTACAAACAAGAGATATCCAAACAATATATATATATATATATATATATATATATATATATATATATATATATATATATATATATATATATATATATATATGTAATAATTCCTCTAGTATCCTTTTTTTTTAACTTTTTTGTACTAATATTTAAACAAACTTTAATTCTTGGTCTAAAAAAACACTGTAATCTTAATCGTAATCAAAGCCCAAAATCCCTGTCTCGTCCCTTCTATCCAATCAGAACTACTAATACACAATAATCACGCACTTGCCACTGCCGATATAAAAGCAAAAATCTTGTGTAATCGTTCTCTTTGTATTTGTGTTGTGTCCGTCAAGATGTCGCTGCTGCTTGTCTCTTGTCTATTTGGCTTTATAATCGTCGCAAGTTGTCTCGTCAAGTGAAAATGTACCGCAATTGTGTCTTAAGCTATTGATGTGTGCGTCAAAATAAAAAGATGAACGTCCACTGAAGATGTTGTTTTAATGAAAACCTACTTACACTCGACAAAATTATACCATTTGGCCAAAACGTCATATATATATATATTAAAAATACATATGAAGGAGATACTTATACAAGGAATATTGTTTACACGAGATATTTAGAGTATAATGCTCCCTTTTTAACACCCTTTTTAAAATTTCATTGATGTAACGGGGCATTGAACTGAATTTTTCCCCATTTTAAAAAAGGTCGATTCATTCGAAATTTTACCCCTTGCCCCAAAACATGACAAAAAAAATTTAATAATTTGCTATTGCCCTGATCAAATCATCGGGACAACGTTTCCCCATTTTCATATCCCACCCAACATTTGGTGACTAATTCCAGATTTGGTGTGACTAAAAGATTGTTATAACTTAGTTCGATTATAACTACAAAAGGTTTTTTTTAGTTTTGTTTAAAATCTAATTTTTACAAAAAAAAAATAAATAAATAAAATAAGACTGAAATTTACAAGTGCACGTTATACGCCTGGTATCAAAGTGATAGGTTTAAAAGTATAATAGTAAAGAGAAAATGAACATTATAATAAATCAGAATTCTGCATGAATACCTAAATGATCATTTAGACAGCTTTCACATATCTAATAAATGTTCAACAATAAAATAACTTATAAACTTTATCTCCTTTCCCTCTTTTTTATGCCTTGGGGTAGTAGTTTTAAAAGTGTACCAAAGTTCAAAAGCTTGGGATAATTCAAAATATAAGATCATTTCACATGATCATTTCAGGTTTCTTCGTGAAAAAAAAGGGGGTGGCATTCCACGAATATATACAAAAATTTAAAAAATGCAGCCTGAATATATGGGTACACGTATCATACGCCATAGTATGCGCTAATGAAATTTATCATCCGTATGTAATACGTGTTTAGCTTACGTATTATGTTTACTACACATATATAATATGCTCTTTGTGCTTAGTATGAATGTTATGCAATATTAATTTGTAAATAATGTAAAATTGCATGGAAAAATTTAATTTTAATTCATGAATATTTTCACACATAATTTAATTTTTTTATGAAAGGAAAAATATGTATAAATTTTTATATGTACTTTTCCAGCTTTTCCCGTTAAATAACCTGTTTATATTTTGTAAAATTTAAAATTTTTACCTTATATATATATATATATACATACATATATATATATATAAAATTATATATATATATATATATATATATATATATATATATATATATATATATATATATATATATAAAATATATATATATATATATTGATTAAATCCCAGCCACTGCAATATTTTCCTATTGGAGATTTCTGAGCTTTTCTCCAACTGAATGAGTATTTTTTAACATTGTGCAATGAGACAGCATGGGAGGTATTGGCGACGGACCTTGGAATTTTGAACCTCAGTCAAGTAATGAGGACGACATCTAAGTATGCTCTGTCCCTCCGAACTACCAACCACACTACTCCAATGAAGAAAGGGAGAGAGACTTTGATAAACAACGGATTTAGTATGCATCAGTCATAATGCACCGCGGATTTCAGTAGTAATGGGGCTTGAACTCACAACACGCCGCCCACGAGTTCGTTACCATAAATTTAGTCAATCGAGGCCACCAGCCAAGCAAGAGGATTTAACTAAATATAATAAATTGTAAAAAGATATTTCGTCTTTATTAAGAACTTTAGTTATGCAGTTAAATGATGATTTTCTTACGTTAAACATTTAATACAAATAGTAAACAAGTGGATTGACCAATTACACTGATGGACAAAAAAATTAGCGCATCAAGAAATAATCGCGGGATTGTAACGAAACTTGACATGAAGGTACATGTTGGGGAGATATGCAAACGATTAGAAATGCAGCGTGATTGTGCATATCGTATAGCAGGTAGAGGGCGTTTAACGTCGTTCTCCGTGGAGTATAAAATAGGTTACTGAAGCTTGTTTGAGTTTGCTGAATTGTTTACAAAGGTAGACATGCCATTACACCATTTTCGAAAACAATCTGAGCAACTGTCGCGTTTGAGAGGGGGGGAAACATCGGCATCATGGAAGTTGGATGGTCTCAATAGGCTAGTAGCTTGTCAATTAGGCCGCTCTGATTGTGTTGTGCGAAGGTGTTGGGACCAGTGGATCCATGAGATGTCATTTACACAAAGACCAGGCTCAGGATGCCCTCGTCAGACCAGTCGTCGAGAAGACCGCCACATCATAAGAAATGCACGCGTACAGCCAACTGCCTCATCGGCTGCCATCTAGGCACAGGTAGCACCTTCACTAGTAACCCCTATGTCTTCTCGAACCATACAAGGGCGCCTGGATGAAGGACATTTGAGATCGCGGCACCCATTACGTGTGCTGCCTTTGACGCCCACCCATCGACGCTTCCGTTTGGAAGGGTGCCGCGCATGAGAAAACTGGACTGCAGTGGAATGGAGCCAGGTTGTCTTTAGAGACGAATCCAGATTCAATCTCAGTAGTGGTGACAATCGTGTTCGTGTGTGGAGACCCCGTGGTGAACTTCTCAATCCTGCCTTTTCTTGACAGCGACACACCGCTCCCACAGTTAGTGTGATGATATGGGGTGCCAATGCCTTCTACTCGGTCACCCCTAGTATTGATCCGTGGCGCCATAACAGCCCAGTGGTACGTCCATGACATCCTGCAACCACATGTGTTGCCACTCATACAACGGCTCCCAGGAGGCATTTTTCAACAAGACAATGCTCGGCCTCACCCGGCAAGGGTGTCACAAGACTGTCTCCGCACTGTTACTCCCCTTCCTTGGCCTATTCAATCCCCAGATTTGTCTCCAATCGTGCATATCTGGGATCATTTGGGACGGCGAGTTGGGCATCCCACGAGTTTGAACGAACTAAAGGCAAGGTTACAGCAAATATGGAACGAAATGTCTCAAGACATCATACATAACTTGTATGCTTAATGCTCGGTATCGCATCGAGCATTCGCGCTAGAGGAGGTTCAACAGGGTATTAAAACCTCCATTCTTTAGCCTTTTTCTCTGAAATAAATGATCCTTTGTCTTTGATTTTCTAATCATTTAATATTAAAGTAGTCATTTCGTATGTAAAATTTAGTTTCATTTTGACGACTCCTTCTTGGTATGCTAATTTTTTTGTCCATGACTGTATATTAAACTTTAGCTCCAATTACGCATAGAGATCCCTGGAGCACGTAAGTGTAGGAGGGGGTCCCAGGTCATACCCCACCCCCATCCCATAGCCCTTGATTTTTTCGATTGATTATAATCCTATGTATATAGTACGCAGAATTTAATAAATATTTGTTATTAATAATTAATTTTATTAATTAATGCTAATTATTTATTCAATAATTAATTTTCTCTGTTTTTGTTCCCGAAAATCGATAAAATCAGAAGAGTATGTTGGGCGTCGTATTGGAGCAGGTTACCAGAATGGTGGACTTTCAATCCTGGACCTCCCCTATTCCCCTTCCTTAAAAAAATTCTGTGTGCCCCTCCACTGAGAGAGATCCATTCTTAAAAGAGATCAACAACACGACAATTTCTTTCGAAAATGGCAAAACATCCATTGTCTCATAAATTCGATAATCGTCTACATTAGCACCTTTACACACTCAAAACTTTCCCTATAAATTCCCAATCATTATCAAAGACCACCATGAAATCATCGAGCCCAAAGATAATAAAGATAATGAACAACAAAATTTCTAAGTATCGATAATTTTGTAATGAAATCACAGTCTTCCGCTTTCCCAATTCTTATTATTACTCACCCCATTTCGTAACAAAGTGGTTTCTCTAATAACAAGAGAGCCCGCATAGATGCAAGTTATTTGCAAACACTATGCTGTGCCTGTTGGTAAACACGTTGAATGAGATAATCATCTTTAATAGTTCCTAACGATGCTTTCATGTCAAAATAACTCTCATAGGAGCTCCTAAAGTTTTCTGTCGCGCTTAATATTATTCAGCAATTCGAGAGCGGAAGTTATTCCATGTGGTCGTTCATCGTGGTCTTATCCTGAAGTGGAGAAGAATGAATTTATTAATCTATCGTTAAGTTTACACTAGGGACGTTTAATTGATTGCGTGGAACATTTTCAAAGTTTCTTAATTTTGTTCGTTTTGCGTTCGCGTTAATTTGAAGAATTAATTTCAACTTAGTTAAATGTGACAGCATTTTCCAAAGATTAAAAGATGCTTTTCTCGCCGTCGAGATTAGAAATTCATTTTAACTAAATACCCCTTGTATTTTTATTTGAACTGAATTCGTACTGAAGGCTTGTTGGGTTAGTTGACAATGTTAAACGATTTTTAAATAATTATTGGTATTCAGCTACTAAATTGTGAGTTATAGAATCAAGACTTAACACAAAACACACATTCCTCAAACAAAACAAGATGGATTAAAACTTAAGTTTGTGTTGAATGCTTGTTTGTTTAGTTAACATTGGACCAAATCTTAATTGGATTATTGGTGCTCAGCTTGATAATTTTGAGTTTTGTAGGATAAAGAGGATGAAGCTCTAAACACACGTTTGTGTTGAATGTTTGTTTAGGTAGTATTGCACTATAGTTATAATTAGGTTTTGGTGCTCAGATTCATAATTTTGAGTTATGATAGAATAATGAGGATGAAACTCTTAAAACAGAAATTCATTCCTTTAGCAAAGCAAGATGGATTCAAATCAAAATTTGCTTTAAATGTCTGTTTGTTTAGTTAACATTACACTAAATTTTTAATTGGGCTATTGGTGCTCAACTTCATAATTTTGGGTTCAGTAGAATAAAGAGGATGAAACCCAAAGCACAAAGATATTCATTCTTCAACCAAAACATGATGAATTCAAACATAAATCTACGTTAAATTTTGTTTGCTTAGTTAACATAGCACTAAAGTTTTAATTGTGTTGTTGGTCCTCAGCCTTACAATTTTCAGTTATGTTGGACAGAAAAGAAAGAAACCTGAGATAGTTACTTAGAATTTAAACATGTCAAGTTGGGTTAAAATATAATTTTTCATTAACAGGTTTGATTGTTTAGTTAATGTTTCACTAAAACGTAACATTGGTTATTGGTGCTCTTTTTCCCCAACTCTGAGTTATATTAAAGTGCAGTTGGTGAAATCTAAGACAGCTCAAACACTCTAAATTTAATTAAAACAAATTTGTATGTTTAATATATTTTCTAATTTAATTAACGTTCCACTAAAATCATACATAGGTTACTGGTTTTCATGTCTGTGATTTTGAATTACTTTAGAGTAAAGAGGATGAAGCCAAAGATAGTTACTTTCCCTTTAAGCACTCGGATTAAAATATTAATTTGAGATTATTCGTTTAGTTAATGTTCTACTAAAACTACACATGGTTTATTGGTTCTATTGGTTATCAGCTTTGTAATTTTGAATTATAGAGTGAAAATGTCGAATGCTACTCACTCTTCAAACATATCAGGATAGATTAAGATAAATTTAGCACTTGTTGCATTTTTTTCGGTTGTCTTTTCGTTATATTAATAAATAAGAGCCTATTACGCAAAGCGCTATATTGTAGAAAAATTGTTCAACGCTCAAATTATACGACGACTCTGTGTTCTTTAAGAGTAACATATTAGGATACCAGTATTTGTTTCTGGTGTAATTCCTCCATTTTCCATGCAGTAAATATTTGATGAGGAATTTATGTGGATAACCTAAACTAAAATAAGCATACGCAGCTTATGTATTAGCATGTATATGTTCACACATGTAGTTTGTGTGTGTGTGTGTGTGTGTGTGTGTGTGTGTGTGTGTGTGTGTGTGTGTGTGTGTGTGTGTGTGTGTGTGTGTGTGTGTGAGTGTGTGTTGTGTGTGTGTGTGTGTGTGTGTGTGTGTGTGATCTAAGCATTGAATTAGCCATAATATAGCTGATAATTTTCTATATACAAAATTTCTATTCTATACGTACAGTGAAATACGTTTAATGCGAAAACGCTTAACACGAAATATCGATTAATACGAAATAATACAACCACCCCGACAAAATACTATGTATTTTCCTGCATTTTTGTTCTCTTAACACTAAGCAAAAATCGCTTAACACGAAAAGGTTTCCCTTCTGGTAATAAACAAAATATATGGAAAACATCAGCAGGATTAGACTGTTCTATTTTATTATCAAAAGAAGTCATTGCAGTATATGATGATAAAGTGTGTTCTCCCCCAATTACGGCAGACGGAGAAATTTTGGAATTTGTTCAAAGCTAAAAATATCATTGATACAGATTACGTCAATGAAAATGAAATGAATAATGCAGCTCCTGTTCCCACGTCACACGAAATGAGAAACGTTATAAGAAGAAAGCGCAGTTATTTAGACTGACATTCAATGGTAAAATGAATACCAAAACGGACGATATCGAACAGTTTGTTGACAATATGATGCTAAAAACAATATAAAGAAAAATATCAGATCTCATTTTTCCAAAACTCAATAAATGTTCTGTTTTTCGAAAAATTTGAAAATTTTGCATTAAATTTCTTTAAGTTCTTGTGGATGTTTTGTTTCATTGATTTGTATTAAATAAATGCATATACACATTTAAGTAAATAAAGTAAACTGTAATAAACTTAATTTTGTTGATATATGTATATTTTTTACAATATCCTGTAACATGACATACTTTTAACACGAAAAAATATTTCAGTCCCTTCAGTTTCGTGTTAAGCGATTATTAGTCAAAAATGCTAATTAAGATTTAAAAAAATGTTATTTATTAATCAAAATATATAGCATTACATGTAATAGAGGAGATTGAACTTTCAAATTTGGAGAAATCCATCGTAATTTCCTCTCTAATTACATTTATCGAAAATCAAATACTTAAAATTACATTAATTAAGATGCCATTAAAATTCTTAAACGAATAATTATGGAGTATAATTACACTTTTAATCAAATAATTCAAAAGAATTTCTAGGAAAATCGGTTTTGCTATTTTTAGCATTTTTTTTAACTGATAATATTAGTTTTTTTAGGTCATTCAAACATTTTGAAATAGTCTCTATACCAAGAACCATGCTTCTTAAATCACGCAATTCTTAGATGAAGTACGTGAAATGTAACAAATAGATTCCATATCCATAGAACTTAATCCGATAATGATATATAATTACGAATTACTTGAAAAGAATACTCATCTTTGTTTCTGAGAAGAAAGAGTTCGGGTACAAGTATCTTTTAATAAAAAAGGATCATAATGATACTGTATTTTCCAACTTGGAAGAATATCATTTGATTTGTTATGTCGGACAAGTGAATGGAGTGCTTGAACTAACCGGTTTAAGCGTATTAAATATTCTTGAATAATAGTCTATATTTCAAGGTCATTTATGTCAGGAACGTTTATGCGTTATAACATGATGTTATAGTAGAAACCAGTGTTCCTTGTCAGGATTTAAATGTAAAAAAAAATCGATCAAAATCTAATGGAAATTAAACTTGGATGTTAGGTATAAGACTGTTATATGTACGAATATAAGAACTACAAAATTTTTAGTGTATGGTAATACAATGTGTTTCAAGATCGTGTTATGTCAGGTAAATTTTTGAGTAATTTTTATGTCCACAATGTTTTTGAGTTATATGCTTAATTAATGAATAAAACTAATTCCAAAAAATAAAGTTTGACTGTATTCGATTGGAAAAATACTTTTTCATTTAAATGTTATTACCTTTATAACATTTAAAATATTTTTTGTAGGTTTAGGAACGGGTTTTTTCTGGTTTTTTAACCTCTTAACTGCCGATTAAAAGTTACGCGATTCGCTCTAAAGATGAACACACACACATAGACATTTTTTTCACGTTGACGCCCGAAAGCCGAGAATTTGGGAGGGAGGGGGGGAGAGAATAGACACAAATAAGCAAATTTTTCTCTGAAATAAGAAAACCCTTCTCAAA
Source organism: Trichonephila inaurata madagascariensis (assembly GCA_019973955.1). NCBI lineage: Eukaryota > Metazoa > Arthropoda > Arachnida > Araneae > Nephilidae > Trichonephila > Trichonephila inaurata. Next base: position 12,294 of record BMAV01004149.1, read on the forward strand.
ACACTGTCAAGATTATATTACTGCATTCCAAAAACTTCGAAATAGTTTTAATAATAGCAGCGCAAAAAAAAAATCGTATTTCTGTAGGACATTTATATACGTCATTGATACATAACGCACCGGTGAGTGAGACGGATATATACGCCGGGACACTTAAGGGGGTAATTTGGTACGATATGATTACCTGATAGTAAATTGATTGATTGATTGTTTGTTAACGTTAAACTTAAGGGTGACATCAGAGCTATTGAAACAGATCTCAATCAAGTGATGAGAACGACACCTGAGTTGGCACGCCTTTCTCCAAACTTCTGTCAACGTGCGGACTTTGAGTCATGGGACTTTAAACGGGCATCAGATACTTTTCATGTGGATCTTTCGTGACTCAAATTCTGTCTGGTGGCGGAGTTGAAGACTGAATGGAAGGCTTATGGGTCAAATCTCTATGTTACTTTGCTACAGTAAGCAGTTACTAATAACTGCTATGTATTTGAAAGTCTTACAAGATTATCTAACTCACACTCAGTAGAGTAAGGAATTTTAAAAATAAAGATATAGTGGCAAAATGTGTTTCTATTTTTGTTATTACAATTTTTTTAAAAAACGACATATTCAGCTTTTTTTTTTCTTTTTTTTCACAACTTTTTTGCAATATTCTCCTATTTTTTTAATATTATTACAAAATATTCGGCATTCCCCGTAATGAAATTATTGATACACAAAACCTCAATTATAGTTCAGCTTACTTAATTAAGAGGTGTATGTATAGAAAGGACTTTTTTTTCAAATTTTCTCCTAAAAAGGTGTAAATATGGGGGGGTTACACCAGTGCTTCTCAAAGTTTCATTTTAAAACCCAATATTCAATTAATTTTCATTGCCCCCCTCATACTAACAATGAAAAAAATTCGTAACTCATATTTTATTCAAAACCAAAACATTTAACCCTTAAATTGCCACGGCGTATATAAACGCCACTCAAGTGGTAATTTCCCGGACTATATACGTCTTTTTTAAATAATCTTTTCTTTCATTCTTATCCATAAAATTTTCCCCAAAATTTTAATTAAAAAGGACCTTGACAGTGTTTGCGTTGAATTTACTTTATTTCAGAGGCTCTTTTTATTATTTTTTTTCTTTTTTTCCCCTAACTTTTTAAACGGGAATTAAGGGGTTTATTATAAACGTACAGTTTTCGAGGAAATTTTTGTTATAATTTTATAGAAATATGGGTCACTGTTGATTATGAAACTTTTTCTTTAAATTTATTGGTAAAATTTAAATTACCGGTACCTGATAATTTATAAGTGTAATACTCGTAAAATTTTATTTTTTTTTTAGCGAATTATTTTTTTTGTTTTATTTCGTTTAATTTTTTTAAAAAATCTTTTTTTGTTTAAAATTCTCGGCCCCCCTGAAATTACGTCCCAAAAAGGGGGGCCACCCCGGTTGAAACGCGGTTAAAAACGCTATTTGAATGGATAATTTTTACCAAATGTAAAATACTTCTTGGTATTATCCGTTCTTTGCATAAAAGAATTTTTTAAGTAAACTCAACAATCCAGGTACTAAAAATAAGATTATAACTTTTATAATTTACATTTTGATCTCCCCCCTTTTGAAAAAAGGTTTAAAAATGGGCTAATATATGTAGAGCTATAGGAACGGAAATTTTTTTTAGCTGGGAAAAGAAAAGAAGAAAAAACAAAAACGAAAGCACTGAAAACGTGCTCATTGGTTATACAGTTAAAAAATTGAATAAAACTCACTAGTTGGTATTTTCCCCATTCTTTTTTAACACAGGATATCGTCTAATGCTATGTTATTATAATTCTTGTTGTTGTTGTTTTTTTTATAAAAAACTTATTTAGTTCAGTACCTATTGTGTAACTCTTGGGCTACGTTAATTTATGAAAGGATTTATATTTAAAAAATGGTCTAAATTGTATGAGAAAATTTAACCTTTTTTATTTAATTTTTTTTTTTGCAAAAGATTTTAGACAATTTAATATTTGAAACTGTATTATAATTTGAACAGTGAGAATTGAGCCGTAAATAAATCAGACTGAATTTATCTTTTATTTACATCACTCATGTTATAATCACTTAGTAAAAAAATTGATGAAAATTCAGAATATAAATAATGTTTAAAATGCTAAGAGTTGTTAAATCTTAAGCTTGCAATCTTTATTTTTACCTTTTATGAATAATAAGTGTATGAAAAATAAAATAATTCAAGCTAACTCCAAAAAAAGGTACTTTTTTTTATATATAAGTAACGCAATTTATATAAACTATTCATTATTTCAAATATGTTCTTTCATTAAAAATTAAAATATTCT
>BMAV01004152.1:8782-19371 GCA_019973955.1 Trichonephila inaurata madagascariensis
ATTTCTTTATAAATAATGTGTAAAATATTCGAATTATTTAATTTTAATTTCAAAGAATTATAACTATTTGAAAATTGTTTATACAGTGAAGAGCCTAAAAAAACTGGTACAGTAATGCGTATGCAAATAAAGAGATATGGAGCCAATCAGAGTAAGGCGCTGCGGTCGGCAAAGCCTATATAAGACAACGAGTGTCTGGCACAACTGTTACTGTAACCGACTTTCAGTTCCATGATTAATAGCCCTTTGTACCTGTCAATACTCCCAAGTTCGCACCGCCTACTTCCACGTCCAGAAACCAATGGGAGCTCACACAGACCATCCAGGCAACACAACTTTCTGAGCCCAACACATCAAGTATGGGACGGAGGGACGCTTCGCGTCCCAGTGCCCAACGATGTCCAGCGACCGCACAACTGTTAGATAGGTTGCTGCTACAATGGCAGGTTATCAAGATTTAAATGAGTTTAAAAGAGGTGTTATAGTCGGCGCACAAAAGATGGGACATAGCATCTCCGAGGTAGCGATGAAATTTGGATTTTCGCGTACGACCATTTCACAAGTGTAACGTGAATATCGGGAATCCGGAAAAAAATCAAATCTACGACATCGCTGGGGCCGGAAAAAGGTCATGCAAGAACGGGACCAGCGACGACTGACGAGAATCATTAAGCTTGACAGAGGTGCAACTCTTTCGCAAATTGCTGCAGATTTTAATTCTGGGCCATCAACAAGTGTCACCATTCAACGAAACATCATCGATATTGGCTTAAGGAGCCAAAGGCCCACTCTTGTACTCTTGTTGACTGCACGACACAAAGCTTTAAGCCTCACCTGGGCCCGTCAACACCAACATTGGACTGTTGATGACTGGAAACACGTTGCCTGGTCTGAAGAGTCTCGTTTCCAATTGAATCGAGCTGATGGACGTCTACGGGTATGGAGACAACTTCATGAATCTATGGACCCTACATTTCAATAGGGGACTGTTCAAGCTGGTGGAGGTTCTGTGATGGTATGAGGTGTCTGCAGTTGGCGTGATATGGGACCCCTTATACGTCTAGATACGACTCTGACAGGTGACAGATACGTAACCTCTGATCACCTGCACCCATTTATGTCCATTGTGCATTTATTTATTTATTTTTTTATTTTTTTTTTATTTTTTTTTTTTTTTTGGCTCTTCAATGTATTTTCAGCCCTTGAGACAAAATGAACACTCCTGAGACTCCTAATATATAAATCAGAAGAATGGTGAATAACACAAAGTTTTTAAAAGGAGAATATAAAACTTTCCCACTCTATTCATCTTTATTAAAAAAAGCTATAAAAATATCACAGTACTTCGTGGGATATTTTTGAGATCTGATGTACGAATTAAAACGAAGAAACTTCATGGGAAAAAAGAGAATAAGCTTTCATTAGTAGCATCAAAGATAGAAGAAAAAACAGCTATGCGAAACTAAGAATGGGGGGCGCTGAGAGTGAATCTACATATTCTGTTACATACTCGTAGATTCTATTATAATCTATCACTTTTTTAATCCAGATAATTTTTTTTTTCAATTAGGTAATGATTTACAAAAATTGCGTAAAATATGGAATTTTAAGGTATCTGACTACTTGCGACATCTTTTTTTGTAATGGAGATATGGGGGGTTTTTTTAAGGTTCTTAGATTTATTTAGTACATTTTAAGAAAAATATGCTGAAATTAAGAAGATAAAAAGAAGTTATTATTACTAAAATGGAAAAAAATGGGTAAAATTTACAAAATTATTTTGCTCTGGGCCCATTCTGTACAAAATATTTATGAGCAAATTTTCAATTTTGACGTGAATTGCTATTCTTTTGTTATTCGTTTTTGAAATGACCCTCAGGATAAGAGATATTTTAATTTTTGCAAAAACTAGGACACTTTCTCGTAGTTATTATAAGAAACAAAGATTATATTCACATAAAGGACAGTAAATTTTGTAATAAAACAGTGATCGATAACTCTGAAGGTTAAAACACTTCTACTCTTATGCGAAACATACACAAAAAATTTCAGTTAATTATTTTTAAAAATTTTTGAGCAATCGCTGTTCTCGTTTGATTATTTTCATAAAAACACATTTCAAGTAAAACGCATTTTAAAGTATGATATCTTGCTTTTAAAGTAGTGGAATTTGCTTTTTCTAAAACACTTGAGTTTTTGTTCCAAGTTGATATAACTTGAAAAATAATAAACTTGATATATATATAAAGCTTATAAGATGGCCTTTAAAATAAACATAAATAAAATTGTCAATTTTTGGCAAAATTCACTATTTTAGGATACTTGGATACCTTAAATATTTTTCGAAGGTAAAAAAGTTTCCAAAACCTTCAGTGTAGTAAACATGTGATATGTTTTATCATATAAATAAATAATACTTCGCTTTCTTTTTCTATAAGCAATAGGACTTTTAAAAGGTTTAAGCTTCTTCAAATACCAAGCACTTCAAGAATAATTGCCTTCGAAGTAATGCACAAAAATAATCAAATTTTTAACAAGGAACATTTCAAGTGAAAATCTTTAAAAGACATGAAGATGGATTATCATTAATTTTTTTATCACATACTCTACTTTTATAAAATGTTATTTTGATTGAAGCAAATTTCACACTCTAGTGCAACTTTTCAAGGTTAATTAAAAAAAGTTTCAATTAAAGAAAATTATGTATTTAATCTTTAATTAATTAATATTAGGCTCCAATTATAAAACTCCATTTCTCTTTGCTAAATACTTCATTAAAAATTTTCTTTTCTAATCAGCTTTAACTTCCCACCTACAAATTTTTTCTTTAAAATCTTACATACAAATAATAAAATCTGACCTTTATAAGATTTACTATTTTAAGTAGCTTTCATAATAAGATCACTTTTTTAAAAAATAAATCAGGATTTTAATTAATCTTTTTAGACTTTGATAAATCATAAGTAAATATTTTAAGATGATATAACGCGCGCAAAAAGAGTATTTAAGGACCAGAATAAATATACACGAATCCATGTTATAATGAAGTTATACTTAGTAATATGAAATGAATTAATGTTTACTTGACACTGATTTTAAAAAAATTAGGTAATGTACAAAGTGATTTGTTTAATCTTTTATGAATAGTCTTAATTTAATTAATGAAAATTTGGAAAAATGTATGAATATTATGTATTTCTTAAATTATTTTCAAGGATTTTCAGCTTAGTTCGTGTGTTTTGCATATTTTGTTTTGGTAAGCATTGCTTTCAAGCAAGTGGATTAAAAATTAAAGAACATTTTTAAAAGCCAAAAGGAAGTACAATATCGTGTGTGTGTGTGTGTGTGTGTGTGTGCATGCTTATACATACTGAAGTAATACGTAAGTAAATAGGTAGCATCTCTGTATGTGGGTTACTTCATTCATTAAGAGCAAAAAATTGAGGTCATGATCTGCTTAAATGAGCGTCACTATCGTATCATTGGACCCCCAATTACTGACATGCATCCCTTCCAGGTCATCAACTCCTGCATGTCGGTATAGACCACTTTGTAAATCAATGGTCTAATCGAAAGAGATTTAATTTCTTCAGTTTTGCATTTTGGTGCAAAAAAAAATTAAGAATTATTGTGCGTTATATTTCCTGTTTTTGTGTTTGATTGAAAGCAATCACAGTTAACTCCAAATTCTAAGTTTAACATGATTATTGAAATAATTATTAATATAGTATTTTTTAAATGTTCAATTTTATAACAATAGATTTAGATACGGCAATCTCATTTTTCCTATCATTTAAAAATTGTAAAGAAAAAACCACACTTATATTAAAAATTAATTATTTACATTTGTAACTTTACACAAATCTTGAACATGAGTAGCATTTTGTTTTAAATACATCATTAACGCAATTATTTAATACATTCTTTATCAAAATATAACTGTCCATTTTTATTCATTACTAATTAACATCTAGGAAAAAAATTGAATAGTACCTAGAAATTAGTTGTGAGGAATTTTACAACTATTCAAAGGTGAAGTAATTTCTGTAATAAATTATTTATTAGAGTATATTGAAATACTCATCCTTATTAATAGTTCATCATGCCTTTTTTATTATTTATTCTTATAACAACTAAAAACTACATTTGACGTTAAGTAAATGGAGTAATTAATGAGACACTAAAATTTCTATTTTAGGGATAGAAAAGTAAGCACCTTTCATTTGATGTCCTTTCTACTATGTGATAAATATAGTGTGTGTGCGTGCGTGTTGAAAATTATTCCTTCTTTTTATTGAAATTTATCAGTATTATAGTGGGACTCCAACTGAGTGAATCCATACAAGGTGAATATTGCTGTATTTTGTTTTTCTTCATGCATTCCTTGTGTAATGTAATACATATTTCTATCATTCTCCTTCCTCTTTATACTTATTAGATACATGCCAAATGAACAAACTTCCTTCTTTAGAATGTTGCGTTGAGTATGAACAAAACAAGTATCGACACCATAATAAAAATATAGGATTACTTCAATTTTTTTTTCTGACGGTAACCTCTATTTCTTTCATACAAAATAAATGTTTATGAAGTAATATAGACATTATATATATATTCATGCAGAAAAATATTCTTTCCCGTAAAATAAAGCATTATAAATGAGTATTTAAGTATATTTTATCAAGAATTTCTTTTGAAACTGTTTTTTATAACTGAGTACACAGAGTGCATACATGGGGCGACATCGGCAGGTACTACATTAAAGCTTGCCTAACATGGCTTCGAAAATTCTGAAAGCAAGAATACATAAAAGTATTTTTCTTAATTTTAAAAATTTCTAAGCTTATTCTGGCATTTCTATACTTTATACTTAATTTGCATGAGTAAATTACATTCTCAGCAAAAGTTTCCTATCTAAATAATGTGATTTTATTACTGAAATACTATTACATTTTCAGTTTATTTAGAAGTCCCCCTCCCTTAAAAACACAAAAACTTTAAACGCATTAACAACTTTATTCGTTTCTATATTAATGCTCAAAATTAGCTGGAATTTCCCAAGTGCAACCACTACATCAGTTCACATTTCACTTAGCATTAAATAAATGAATTATTCCACTCATTACTCATCACCCTTCCAGCACAAGAGAAGAACTTCATTCTTCCGGGACTAATTAAAGAAACAAAACTAAAAATTAGTGTTTCATTTTTTGGCTCTTCAAAATTCACTTTTCTGTCTCATAATGTCTTCAACTAAATTCTTTGTTTTTGATCAAAACCCTTGACATTGCATTTCCCTTCAGATTAGACAGGTGTATTCAAAAGTTCTTAGTTATGAAGAATAGCAGAGAAAGGCATTGTCTATTGAAATGCACAGTGGTTGGTAATCTGTTGGCTCTTTTAATGATCTACTTTTCCACTCTAAATTATTCTATTATATTTAACAGAGGATTTAAAATTAAAAATAACGTTCAGAGGAATAGAAGGCAATGAAATTTTAAAGAATTGATGCAGGTAATTATACAGACACCAATCTTGAATCGAAAAAGAAATCTGTTACCTACGCTGCCAATTCTTGCCTTCAAGCTTCTGCAATAATGTTGAAGAACTCAAATCATTTAATGACGAAAGTCTATTCAATATATATATAATAAACCTTAGGACATACGAAATTGCAATCCTGACTTCGTCACATACTTTCATGTGAAAGGATAAAATGCTATTTAGTAAATGGAATTAAGCTTCTAAATTAGGGGTTGGCAACCCATGGCACGTGTGCCACATGTAGCACGCGATACAATTCTCAGAGGCACTTCGCGCTATTCTATAAATTTGCCAATTTTTGAGTGGTTGGAAGTCGATACATTTGTAATGGACCTCTCTTCTTGACAACTATCTTCAGAATTGTGGACATTTAAGGAATTATTTTTGTACAGTACTGATTTTAATTGCTGGAGGGATTTAATTGTTTGAAGAGAGAAAATTACATGTTCTCTGCTATTCGCGTTTGGTTTTATATATCTAAGTAAAAATTCTTTCCTCATATGAAAAATATTTCGAGTCCGCAAATAACTTGTTTAACAACTGAATACTCAGAATCGTGTCAAATTGAAAGTCAAAAATTATATCCCTGATTTTGCGATATGAAAGTAGCATGGTGCAAGCCCTAGGTTCGCATTAAAATTTTTAGTTATCTTTTTATTAAACTATAACGAATTTAACTATATTATATTCTATGTTGTCTATTTCTTGTTTTAATAAATATATTTAAAAATACATAATATATGTACAGTTTTAATTAGTTTTATTTTTGTTGAAGAAATAGTTATATTTCATGCTGTTTATTTTTATGTTAAGAAATATCTTTAAATGATTTCAAATTAATGTATATTAAAACTGTTAATCTATATTATTGACTATTCTCTAACACTGCATGCATTATCACGGGAATCGAAATGTTTCAAAAATGTCCTACTGTGTGGTACCCTGAGTCATATTGGTAGATTGGTTTGGCACGCCACAGATAAAAGATTGTCGACCCCTTGTTCTAAATCGTCACATCGCGTGGTGAGATGGCTGACCAAAGGTTTTCTTCACCACCTGTTTGTGGTTCGAAATTACGAGGCACTTTCAAACTACTGGTGACGTATGTTGTGCAAAAAACTTAATAAATACGTGAACTAGATTTATTAAAGTTATAAAATTGTTGTGCGTATGTGCATGTAGAATTGTTACTCAAATATTGAACGTTAAAATTGATGTCATCGACAAAGGTAAAAAGACAGCAGTTAAATTCATTACAAATCTTATTCCTAAATTCTTACTTCATTTTTAACAAGTAATTTAAAAAAAAAAATTTAAGTCAATTTCTACTTCGATCAACAAAGAAAAATTTTATTTTACCTACTTTTTATTAAATAGTTACAATTAATATAAATATGTATATACATAGGACAGAATCACAACATTAAGTGGTAATTAATTTTTCTTAATTATCATTAAAGCATCGTATTATCATCCAAAACAACCGTGTATATAAAATTTTGGTTGAACTGAATGCTTTAAAACGTAAGAAAAAAACCTTTTCACAAGATTTGACATAAGTCGCCAAAAATGATGCCAACGTGGCTGTATTTGTAATTCTTTAAATAATTAGTTTTAATCAATAACTTTTTTTAAAATTATAATTAAATTATTGTATTGTCATTCAAAACAATAATGTATATAAAATTTCAGCTCAATTGAGAGCGCTTTAAAATGTATTTTACTAACGATTGAAAATTCCACAAAGATAAATAAAAAGAGTGTGAGCTAATAGTAGGAATTGAAAAAAGACTGTATAAAAATGTACAACAAAAATGGATTAGGTCAGACTTTCATTCATTGTTACTACGAATTTAGTCTTATTATTTCTTTTAGTCACGTAATAAGCACATAAAAGGTGAAATAATTAAGACCTGATCTTCTTGGTGATAATTTGAAGAAAACTTGTATGCAATTAATGCTATTGGATGTGGTTGATAAAAACGAATTTTATAGGTAAATATAAAATTTATTAATTTTTGTTAACTCTGCCGCACGTTAAAATCGTTTAGCCAGAAGCTTTTCCCAAAGTACATTGCAACTTCTTGGATCTGCCAACCCCTCGAAGATTTTCCAAATACTGAATACAATTGTTTTGATTGAATAAAGCATACGACACGTTCTTATCTTGTGACGTCTCTCGCGTCCTTCTTCTAACATAACTCCTAAGTTCTTTGACGGCCACGATTAATGGCAAAACCTTTCCAACCCAATACCAAGAAGAAAAACGGATCAAATATGTAAATGAGATATACTTTAAAAGGATAGAAGCTTTGATGAGAAGGCGCGGCAAGTTTAGAGATATCTTAGTGTGGAATCATTCGGATCAAGAGTTAGATGTCCTATAGCTCTAGAAGAAGGATACGTTCATATAAATTAAATTATAAAGAAGTCTGAATCTTCGCATCTAAAATTAAGTTATATGTATTTCCTCAATCGATGAAGGAAGGTGAATCTACAAAAGGTAATATTTTGTATAGGAAATTAGATAAGTCAGTTAATATATTATAATTAAGATAAATGATCTAGTTGCGCGATCTGACTTGGAAATAAGGTTTAATTGGGTGTTAACTCTCACTTTAAGAAAGTTGTTAATTAGAATTAAGTAATTTAAGTTATTCTTAATAAAAGTTGTGTTAAGAATCTAAAATGTCTCATCATTTAGATAATCCCACACCTCTGGCTTACGCGGATCCTAATAGACATAGTCATCACAGGATGGCTATGTCTCAATCTGAACAAAGGATGAATCTTAAAGGGGGTACATTCTGTCCTTGAAATGATCAATTTGAAATCCTCCTTTGCTAGTTATACACTATTTCAGTACTGCTTATATTTCAATATTCGAAGTCTTGGAAATCTGATTTAGTACAAATATATGCTTGTTTAAAAACATAAAATAAATTAACTCGCCTTCTTCCAAGAATAAACGTATCCAGTTTTGTCTTCAAATAATTCATACAGCATTAATTTCTAGAAAATAATTTATACCCTATGGCCATCTCAGCGCACTACAGTATAGAACGATAACAAAAAGTCATCAAAGGTACTGTCAACAACTTTTAAAGAAGTATGGTTTAAAACAGCAGGGCATATTTTGAGATGATCCTCAGTCATGGGTACGTCAGGGTCATTAAGTGAGCAGGAGTTTGAATCTGCCATTCCCATAGTATACAGGCAGTCTTGCAAAAACTCATGATCACAGTAAGAAGCAACGCCAAAGTGAGCCACACCGACTGCTCTAAGCAAGGAACTAGAATATCTCATTGATGACTTCAGAAAGTAGCTCATGTTCTTTCCTGTAGACTTTTCTATGTACATGCTGAAACGCTTACATTCAATGTAATGCTGGATATGTAACGTTTCATATGCCGCAAAGACAGAGGAGGATCTGACTGCATCATTTGAAATCCATTCTTTGCCAGCAAATCCGAACTCTTTCCATTTCTAGAAAATTAACTCTAGCAACACTTTTACGTAGTAAGATTCTAAAGTTCCCGGACTGAGTCTATCACTTAAAAAATATTACCAGTTAAGTTACTGAAACACATCCTCCTTCGAAATAAGACTCTTGAGTTACAGCACACTTTTGTCATCACTTGTAAAGTTCTTTGAAACATTTCTGGAATCCGTTTTTAGCCATGTCCCTTAATTCAGACTGCGATGCACTTTGAATTTAATCTGCAGATTGGAATCGACGACCCTGCAAGTGACGTGCCAATTCAAGAAATATTCTGAAGTTTGAGGGGGCGAAATCAGGGGAGAAAGAATGATGTAGGAAAAGAGTTGTTTTCATTTTCACCTCGTCGTTATTTGAAGTGCGTTCTTACGTACCGCCGCAGAAACCTTTTCAATGTTTTAGCAGTGCGAGAAGTCTACGGACGTCCAGAGTGTTCATCGTCTTCGATACTTTCCCTGCCTTCCCTAAAACGTCAATGCCACTCAAAATCTTGCGTTCACGATAATGTATCAATGCTGTGTGTATATCACTCTGCAAAACATACTTTCTACAAAACTAGATATTCATTCTCTGCTCTACAAACGTCATTTCTTTCAATCGCCGGTTGATAAATCCATTAGCTTACAAAATACTTCGCCGTGGCAAGCCACAGACCACTGGATTTAGGAGAGTTCACTTTTAGAAAAGGGGAAGAGTGCAGTAACACAGAAATGTTATCGTAGTCGTTCTACTGCAAAAATTTTTACGTTGCAGGCTCAGTCCGGGAACTTTTGAATCCTACCTCTTAGTAAAGAAAACTGTGACTGTTCTTTTTCGCATATTTTTTCAGAATTTAAACTAAAAAAAAAGAGATTGAAGAAAAAAGTTGTCTCAAATAAAAGTTAAGTTTCTATTTTTCCAATTTCTAAAAATTTACAGTTAAGGGGACATGGTACGATTTAAGCAAAAATGTTTAATTTAAGGAATTTTAAAAAAAATTTGATTGCCTCCTATGTGTGTATACTATGTAAAATAGATTTTGTGCTCAAAATTTCATAAAAAGCTGGTCATTTAATTTTTTAACGAAAAGAACTAAAATTTGTGAAGTGATTTTAAAATGCTACTCCTTCTACAAAAATTTACGTACATCAGTGCTTCTCAAACTTTCAATGTTTGCGACTCAATATTCAAACATAATTTTCATCGTGCCCCCCTACCTCCGTATAATAACAATGTATTGAAATCAATACTAATATACTTCGACGCAGAAGCTACAATACGATTTGAATCTCTTAGTACCACCAGCGTATTTAAACGTCTCGCTCAGCCAGTGCATTAATTGCCCAGGACGTATATATTCGTCTTTCCGAAGGCTTTGGAAAGCAATAAAAGAACCTTGACAGTGTTTGCGAAGGATTTGCTTATTTATTCTTTTTCTACTCCCCCCCCCCAATACACCACTTACGCGAGCTTACGTATTAAACGGTGGCATTGGAGAGAGAATCACGTCATTTTTAATCAGCATTCAAGGGATTAATTATAAACCGTTCAAATTATCAAGATAAGT
>BMAV01004152.1:26481-44178 GCA_019973955.1 Trichonephila inaurata madagascariensis
CAATTTTATTACTAATACTTATTTATTTGCTTAACATAAACATATGATGATAATGATGTTGTCGCATCCATGACGGGGGACCAAATCAGATAGGATCATAGGCCTAGGTGACTGTTCTGGCAATATGCTCAATATGATTCACATAGAGATGAAAACAGGACCCCTATTGTAGAACAGCAAGAATAGCTGGGCAGTCAAAAATAAGAGCATATGTTAGCTCTGCATCTAATCAGTTACCACAATTCCTATATAACATCTTCTATCATCCCTATCAAACTTCATTCCTCTGTAATGACCTGTTCTTAGCCTAGCAATAATTTTTGTTATAAGGCAGTCTCCACTTATATTACATATTTGATGCTTTACAGGAATTGACTTCTCTCTCAATTTGAAGTTTGCGACAGCATTTGCGTCTAGTAAAGTAATGTTGGAAAAGTTGTCATTATTAAGATTTCTAGCTTCTTTCGCTAGTTTATATGCGTTTTCATTGCCTGTAATGTCAACATGTACAGGTAACCATTGGAGGAAGCAGACTTTATCTAAGTCCTGTAATCTAAACAAGCGAGATCAAATCTTTTTAGCAATCCTTGAACCATCATTTAGAATTACCTGGAGGGTTGCTTTTGAGTCATACAAAATGACGATACCTTTAGCCTGTTCTAGAATGAGAGTCTCATACAGAGAAAGATCAATAGCCTCAGTTATAACATAAACATACATTACATACATAATACTCGGAAAACGCAAAAATAAATAAATAAATATATATAAAGGTAAGAAATTAAATTAGTTCTATAGAGTGGTATATTTACTGAAACACTATTGATAAAATATTTTCTACCTGTCTTGACACTAAGGAAGTTCTGGAGTAGGTGCTGTAGGATGTTTGATTACAGCCCTCTAACCAAAAAGCTCCACTTTATGCCTTTCCCATTTTCTTAAGTTGGGAACACCAATGAAATAACTGTTCTTTAGGCAGTGCGGCATAGGACAATTACTCAAATGCCAGCGCATGGTTCTAACATCAAACACTTGAAATTAACACCACTTGATAGCTAGGTAAACTTTGGGCCAACAGCTATCAATAGCGCCTGGATGGCGTCACGCTTTTATCCCATGACAGACCATACCGGAAGGAACCCTATTATGAATCAACTTCCGACTTTTGGTTTTGCCACTTTTAAGCTAACATCTAAAAAACATTCACATTGCACATAAATAAATTCGTTACGCGAGTTTATACTCTTTCTCAGTCAGTACATAAGGGAACGCATGAGTTCATCTTAATTTTTTCATATTTTTAATTTATTTGTCTTACTCCGGCTTGGCCTTAAAATATTCTAAATATCTGGAAATTGTAGGAATATGTTTTGTTTTTCTTGAAAAATTGCAATTTAAATAGCCATTGGTCACAATGGCATGGTGAGTATACTTGTCGTGACACAAAACCCTGTAACTTCTCCAAGACGAGTATACTCGTCCATCACAGTCAACTAGTTAAGCAAATTAGTTTTTCAGAAAATTAACTTCAGTTTTTAAATAAATCACACTATCATAATTTCATTAACAAAATTATTTTTAATTAACAGAAACTTAATGGTATTCGTAGTTTTGTTTGAGTTTTATAGTTTAAGAACAGGGAATAAATAAAAAAAAATACATTGAAGCATAATAAATGAATTTACAGCAGAACGTCGTTTATCCGAATCAATTGGAACCGAATACCGTTCGGATACGCGATTGTTTGAATAACCGAAAACCGAATGTGATCCATGCAGTATATGTAACCGGACACTATACGAATATTGAAAATCATCACATGCAGGAAACATGCTTGAAGACAAAAGCAAAATAGGTGCAAAATGTCGCAATTTTAACTTTACTGTGGAAAATAATCACTTATTATTCGCTATACCAATGTACACCTTCGTTTTTCGCTGCGAGGTCTTTGATTCTCTTGAGCATCAGTAGGTCCGGATATTTGACACTCCGGATAATAAGCGTTCGGATAAACGTCATTCTACTGTATATGCAAAATTGCGAACACATTAAAGCTTCTGACATATCTTATAATCCAGTGAACATTCATCCGATTCTTATGAAGTTATTAATATAGAGGCAAAACAAGAAAATGTGCCTAGTTGCTAATTTTTTTATTTTACACATTCAATATAAAGTATAAGTACTAAAGTAAAAACAAATTACTAAGAAATTGCTAGTAAAGTTTCACAAACCTTCAAAACTTCCAAAAATTTTTTCATTAAGTGTAGTCAATATATAAACCTATGTAATCAATTGTAAATACAGTAGAGCTTAAACATAAGAGCCAAGCTATCGATATATTTCAAGTGTTTAACACAGTGTTTCTCAAACTTTCAATACTGGCGCCCCCCTTTTCAATCACAATTTTTATCGCGCCCCCCTTATACATTAATAAATTACTGAATGCAATAATAATGTCCTTTGACGCTAAAGATACAATACACGATCTTAATTATAAACCGTACAAATTAATAACATAAGTATTAAATTTTGTATATGTTACTTTTAAGCAAAAAAAAATTAAGTAAGTAATAGGATAATTATTATGTTATTTTTCCTTTCTCTGATTTTTAAATTGGAACATATTGCAAAATGCGGTGGCTGCTTAGAAGACTAAATATAGATATCAGCTAAATATAGAAAAAGAACTCAGAGGGTCAATTTCTAAAAAACTTTGAAAAACTTTGCTCTGCAAGACAAGCCCATGGAAGTCACTAATACTTATTAAACTTGTTCTTAATTCAGTATTAATAAGATAAGTATTCAATTTTTTATATATGTTACTCTTAAGTAATATATATTTTAAGTAAATTATATATATACTTTTAAGTAATAGGTTAATTATTTTATTTTATTCTCTCTAATTTTTAAATTGAAACAGATTGAGAAATAATATTTAATTAAAGATTTATTTCCTTCAAGATTCATTTCTAAAAGTACAAATGTCATTATAAAAAATAGCCTAATCTATGTGTTGCTCTTTATCATATCCATTACATCCGGCATCCTCGCGAACGTTCATGTGAGTCTAGGCAACCTAACAGACGTCTGCACAAAACATGTAAAAATGCTGTACTTCGTACAATTCTAGTCAGTCTTGGCCGAATCGATTAGCTACCGAATCACTCTTGAATGTACATTTCATAATTCATGCGTTAATTATAATTCACGGTATTAAGTATTTACGGCAGTGGATTAAAACAAAATCATAGATATATTTTTAAATCACAGTGAGCATTCGACGATAATAAAGCATCAACAAGTACACAGACGAGGGCAAATTGATTGCAAGTTACGAATGGGTTAGGGATCCATTTTAAAATACTTCAGAAGGGCTCTCAACTGCCGAAAAAGAGATATTCATAGATTTCACATCCAGTGACGAAATTAAAAAGGGCAATTTTGTAATAAATCACTCTTTGAATTCTGAATAGAGGTGGATGCTGAATTTTCTGCACTGAAAACAAAAGCATTTCGTATACTATTACCATTTTTAACAGCATACCTTTGTGAATCCGGATTTTCTGCGATTGCTACTTTGAAGAAAAAATATAGATCTGAGCTAAATATCAAAAAATAACTCTGAGTGTCAATTTCTAATTTTTAGCCTTCCTTTGAAAACTTTGCTCTGCAAGACAAGCCCATGGAAGTCACTGATAATTATTAAACTTGTTCTTATACTGGCTGAAGTACCCACTCTTAACACGAGTTTATTTTTTTAAAAAATGATAATATATTATTCTTGATATAATAGCTTAATTGTAAGGAGAGTAAAACCAAGTGCATGACAATGTATACAAAAATGTAAAATGATTTATTGAAATAAATACTCATATTATAAACGGTTTTGAATGAACTGTAATTTTAAGCCTCACAGAATTAGCATTTAGAATAAATGTTAAGTAATTAAAAAGAATATAAAATTCTAATGAATAACAATTGTGTTATTTTTTTAATATTTAAAGCGAGAAAGCCCGGGATCAGGTGTGCACTCTATACTAACGTTAATGGTCATGGGGAGTGATGCACCCCAATTCTTTTTTTTTATAATTATTTTCAATATACATGATAAAAATCACAATTTCAGTGAATAATTTAACTAAGAGAAAATATACTTACCTATTTCAAGGATTTTTCTATTTGTCTTTCATAATTTGAGAAAATATCCAATAAAACTGAACTAAATTGTTCCAAATGTGCGTGACCTTAATAAAGGACACAAATCACAGACACTTTTTGCTAATATTACAGGAAAGTTATATGCAAGCAAAACTGTATTGTAATTTTAATGTCCTTTGTTGATCGACAAATATCCTGTTGAACTTTTTCTTGCTTGTGTCTTTTTGACAGGGTGAAGTGCATTTTGCGGTATACTTATGGCTTCATATTTTCTTGATAAAGTTCTTAAAGTAGCTATTGAAAATTTTCCTTTCGTTTCAAGTTTATTGCTTTTCTCAAATTTACTTTCGCTAACATGATTAATATGCATTATTTCAGTAAGTGTTTCCCTTGTTTGATCAGCTTCAATTTCCTTTCAGAGAGATCACAGATGCCCAATTCTTTTTTTAGATTCTGCTCATTTGCATTTATAAACCATAATCAGTCGTACAACATCACAATTAAAACCACTAAGTTATTCATAGGGGAAAATGCAGCATGTTCAAGAAAATATTTTTGAAAAATAGTGGTCGTGCCGGGAACTCGGTCTAAACAAGTGCCTTAAGATTCTAAAAAAACGTTTGCCACTCCAAAAAAAGGAGATATGTTTTCAATTCATTTTAGCTCCCATTAAGACTGTCATACTAGAGGATTCTCTGTCAAGGTCACATTGGTAGCAAATAAACAGTTTTCCCAGAATTAACGATTTTTGCATTATATGTTTCAGTATACTCATAAAAAATAAATCTTGGCCAATTAATCCTTCAAAGTGCTCAGTATGCTTATCCATGTATCAAAAAACTCTTTCACATTGTGAAAAAAAAGCGCAACAGAATTATATAATTTACAACTTCCCTAAAAAAAAAGGGATGCAGGTATCCATACCAGTAAGTTCGAAAGCCAGCAAAAGTAATATTTTAAGTTAAAAGAAACGTAATGAAAAAATCTCTCATCGTAGGAGCAAAGCAAACAAAATATTTTTTTTATTTGGTTATAGGATCAAAGATAGCTAATGAGCGTTCAAAGTAGAATCTTTTATTTTTGATGACCTTTTTTCACCAGATGATATATATAAATCATATCAATGTAAATCTGTATTTTTTTAATATATCAGAAAGTATTTTGTTTTTTTTTTCATTCCAGTAAATTAATTTTTTTAACCTTTTATTTTCGATATGCTCGCGCCCCCCTTGAAGGGTTATCGCGCTCCCCCAAGGGGGCGCGCCCCACAATTTGAGAAACACTGGTTTAACATGAAGTGAACAAATAGTACTAAAAGGATCGCAGATATTTCAAATAAAACTAATTTATAATAAAAGATATTTTTTAACGAAAATTGATCCCTCAATCATAAATATATCATAGCTTTACTTCAGAGTTAAGCATTCAATATTTTTAAAGTGTGTTTTTGGATAGATAAAATTGTATGAATAGTTTTTATATATTTCTTGAAAAATATTCAACAATAAATCTTTTTTCAAATGTAATTGAATAAATTTTTAATATACACTCATGTGGACAAAAAAATTAGCGCACCAAGAAGAATGATGTAATGACAGTTTGATATAAGTAAATCATCAGAAATTCAAAGAAAAAGGATCATTTACTTCAGAGAAAAAAGCAAAGGAACGGAGGATTTAATACCCTGTTGAACCCCCTCTATATAGCATGAATACACGATGCGATACAATCGGGCATTGAAGTATGGTGTCTGTATGGTGTCTTGAGACATTTCTTTCCGTATTTGCTGTAACCTTGCCTCTAGTTCGTTCAAACTCGTGGGATGCTCAACTCGCCGACCCAAATCATCCCAGACATGCTCGATTGGAGACAAATCTGGGGATCGGAAATGCCAAGGAAGGGTAGTAATAGTGCGGAGAAAGTCTTGAGACACCCTTGCCGTATGAGGCGGAGCATTGTCTTGTAGAAAAAGGTCTCCTGGTAGCCGTTGCATAAGTGGCAACACATGTGGTTGCCAGATGGCATGGACATACCGGTGGGCAGTCATGGTGTCACGGATCAATATTGGGGTTACCATGTATTGCAGGCAATGGCACCCCATACCATCACACCAGCTGTGGGAGCGGTGTGTCGCTGTAAAGCAAAGGCAGGATTGAGGCGTTCTCCACACACGAACACGATTGTCATTACTGCTGAGATTGAATCTGGATTCGTCGCTTAAGACGACCTGGTTCCATTCTGCGGCACCACACCAAACGGAGGCGTCGATGGGTGTGCTTCAAGAGCAGCACACTTAATGGGTGCCGCAATCCCAAATGTCCTTCAGCCAGGCGTCTTCGTACGGTTCGAGAAGACACAGGAGCCCTTAGTTAAAGTACTACCTATGCCTGGACAGCGGCTGATGAAGCAGTCGGCTGTACGCGTGCATTTCTTACGATGTGGTGGTCTTTTCGACGACTGGTCTGTCGAGGACGTCCTAAGCCTGGTCTTCATGTAAATGACATCTCTCGGATCCACTGGTCCCAACACCTCCTCACAACACAATCAGAGCAGCCTAATTGACGAGCTACTCGCCTAGCTGACCACCAAGCTTCCATCAGGCCGATGATTTTTTCCCTCTCAAACTGCGACAGCTGCTCATATTGTCTTCGAAAATGGAGTAATGGCATGTCTACCTCAGCATTTTCTTTGTAAACGATTCAGCACACTCAAACAAGCTATGGTTTCCTGTTTTATACTCCACTGAGAACGACTTTAAACGCTCTCTATCGGCTATACGTAATGCGCAATCAAGCTGCATTTCTAAACATTTGTATATCTCCCCGACATGTACCTTCATGCCAAGTTTCGCATTTATTTCTTGCTGCGCTAATTTTTTTGTCCATGAGTGTATTTCGAAATCAGTGGGGGTATATAAAATATAAAAAAGATGGTAAACAAAAATATTCTTAAATGCCTATATTTATTAGAATCATTGTTAACCCCTTGACTGACGCTGGCATATATATCCGTTTTGCTCAACCAGTACGTTAAGTGCCTCAGACATTTATATACGCCTTTCTAAAATTCGATTTTTTTTTCTTTTCGCGGCTATCAGTTATACTATTTCAAAGGCTTTGACATGCAACATACTGATTCTAACTGTGTTTTCGAAAGATTTTCTAATTTCAGAGGAAAAATTGCTTATTTATGCCTTTTCTTGCTCCCCTATACACCACATACACGAGCCTATGTGAAAAACGGATGAAGTAGAGAGAGAATCATGTAATTTTTAACTGTCAGTTTTGGGGTTAAGAAATTACCTTATATCACCACGCTGTTGATTACAAAAAAACTAAAAATAGAAAGGTCTGCAAATGGTTTCTTTCTTAGTACTTGTAATGACCTCTATACTATTCTTTCGATTACTTTAAAAGAAAAAAGTTTTCCCTGGGAATCAATAATCTCAGAAGTGTAAAGGAAAAAATCCATTGAATCTGAAGAAACACTTCATAGAACTCAGTTTCATTTCATTTCCTTTGAAACCGGTGTAGGGTGCAACCCAAGGAAATGCAATATTAGTTCCTTCTAAGAAAAGCCAAATTTATTCTTTTTTATTTCCAGGAAGTACGGACGAGAGAAGACAAGAAGAAACGAAGAAAATCTAAGGTTAGAATTTTTCAGAATAGTTACTCCAGTTCTATTGACTTAAAAAAGAAGCAGAAGAAATGAGTGATCAGAAAAATCTATGAACAAATATAAGAATGTTTCGGTAAAAACGATTTTTTAAAACCTAGAAAGGGTTTTATGCGACTTAAAATAAAAATCACCCAAAATGTATAATTATTTTAAGTATATACCGAAATAACTGATTATTTTTGAAATCACTGTGATAGATACTCGAAAATTGTTTTTTACATGGGCTGCATGCTGGCACACAAGTCTTTTCGAACGCGGCAGTTCCCCAAATGAAAGAGCCATTTCAGAGTTTTTAATTCAAGATATCGTCAGACGCTAATTATTGCTGAGAGTACTAGAACCGAAATGTTACTCAAGGGATCTTTTACATGCCACATAATCGGATGACATCTGAGGAAATGAACCTATAATTATCTCTTAGATTATAGTGATGTATTATAAATAGTTTATGCCAGTTATTGCACAAATAAAATTGATATTTTTAATGTAAAAACCGGATTGAAAAGTAATTTTTGGATATTTCTATAAGTATCATGAAATTCATTCTTTTTCTTTTCAATATTAATTTTTCAAATAACGCATTTGAAAATAGCTTGATATATTAATACTATGTTATATCTAATTGTTGATCTCTCCTTCTATATTGAAATTCATGTGAGGTCACTGCTGTCTATCAAGCACAATATTACATACAATTATTAGTTTCTGGCCTGGCTCCTGCAAAAGCTGTCTTATTTACCGACTCTCAAGCTGAAATTTCAGTCTTATGCAGCAACACACCAACTGACTGCCCTTAATACAATTCAGTGCCGAACTAAAATTTCGGAGCTCATTTCATATGGCTGGTCTGTGGCCTTATAGGGGGTCCCAAGCCATGTTGGGATTTCCGGCAATGAGAAAGCCGACGAAAAAGCGAAACAAGGAGCCGAGTCGTCTCAACCGGAAGGCCTCTTGAACCCCAGAACAGCAAAGAGCATTATATCCCCATACTTTGACAAATGTACTTACTGCATTGACTCTGAAAAACAAGAGCTTTGGAAAGCCATGGGAAGCCCTGACCAATGTGGGTCCTATCCCAAGGCATCTGGACTGAGCCGAGGCTGTTTTCCGCTTCCGCCTAACCGCTGGAAACGACTTCTGGGGAATATATCTCTATTGGCTTGGACTGGCTGCTGACGAGGCTTGCCAGCTCTGTGGCCTTGCCGGGATGGAGGGAGACCACTTGAATCAATGGACTGAACTCGATGAATACTTGATTGACGACAAATGGTCAAGAAACCAGCCTGGGTGTTGGATAAATAAATAATAAATAATAACAATATTGATATTCCCATCAACGCATCTAGAAAAAAACTTGGACAGTATGACCATCGTTACCAAACAATTTCATTCCTCTAAGACTGTGGTCGGCTATCTTAAGGTGATAAGAGCCAAGTTGTGTATGAAACAAGATAACTAAGGTGTCAAAAAGCCATTTATACAAAGAGACAGTTTTACAAAGAGCCATATACACAGGTGTGCAGGACGAGTAGCAATCTTAATCTAGACTGTCGTGATCCAATTAGTAATTTTTACAATGTTTAAATAACGCTTTACGAAAAGAAACAATTTATATTCCTTCAAAAACAAAGAACTAACGAAGGTGTTTTTATTTCTGTGAGACTCAATGCTGGAACAACCAGTGTCAAAATATCGTAATGATGCCAATTACATTTTTAAACGTCATCAAAAGATGTTCCTACCAATAATACTGTAAGAATTTGATTCTGATATTTTATGTTTACATTAATAATTAAAATTGTTTTTTGTTGTTGCTGTATATAAAAAAATAATTGCAACTCTTCTTTTTTGACTACTACGCATGTCACAAAATACGCGAAACGTGTTTTTATCATTTCTCTTTAGACTTAATGTGTATATCTTGCTCATATTTAGTCATGCTTTCTAACTCGTCTATGCAAACAAGTTAACGCTACTAGAAATTACTTAGTGTCTTCCCATTACGGCATTTTTACGAATAAGACTTTAACTGCTGTAAAACAAATTTTAATGTTTTTATTGACTGTCAACACACTTTGTCAATGGAAAACACTTTGTGACGGATTCTATCCGTTGAACTTCAATTAATCCTCTTGGGAATAATATTCTTTTATTGTGATTGAGTTTAAAAAAACCGCTTTACGTAGAGATGACTTAACTTTATGCTAATGTAAAATCTATTTAAACCCTGGCATTGAGGTGTATGAGATTGATAATTCTACTCTCTCTCTTCTCTACTTGCTCATCACACTCTCATTCTGCTCCTCTTGTCACACAGCAATTAAAACAGCGCCATCTATCTCCTAAGTATAATGCAAGCTTATAGCCTTTCAGGATATCAAAGCTTATAATAGATTTTACAATTTATACAATATTATATTTCAGTAAAATAACTTATTTAAGTAACTTTAATTCAAAACAGTTGATTACACTCGTAATAAAAACTAGCAAACAGTTCATAACATTAAAATCCACAAGTCAAAGTACAAGTTATTTAAGCAGAATTTGATCTTTTAAAATGAAATTAAAATGAACATTTCAAAGTCCACAGTTATTTTTGAAGAGAATTCCTAACTTTATGAATTTGAAAATAACATTTGCAATATTAATATTATAGGATTAGATACTGACTCATAATTAAAAACGCAAATTTATTTTAATTTGCTAAACATTGGAGGAAGAAAATATGAAATGATGTCTTACTATTCTATTTTAATAGTTTTCTAATTCTTAATATTTAATTCTTAAATGATAACACAAATCGTTTGGGTTTACAAAAGAGACTTTGTGATTTGTTTCCTAGTTTGATTGTTGTATATTAACATGGCATTCTGAAGCAACATAAGGAATAATGGTGATCAACTTCTTGATTTCGAAAGAATGAACTAGAAACACACTCTTCGAATTTCCGCACCATTCCAACGTGGTGACATAGAGACTCGACAGATTTATATATCTTACATTAGCCTCTCTCGTTGGTGGGCCATCATCGGCACTTCAACTTTTCCATCGAGTCTGTCATACACTTCAAGATAATTTCTATTTTATATTTGTGGTAAAAAGTCTTCTTTTATCATAACTAAATCATTTATTTTTATATAGCATTGCTGCTTTGAAATTAAACATTTTTCTGTAAATATTAGGCTTTTTGAATTAGAATTATTTTATGAAATTCATAATTTTTTAAGACTAATCATCAGTTTAGCTAAATATTTTTTTTCCTTAAGAGTGAGTCCTTTCTCTGAGCGAAGAATGAGTCCTATGTCTAAATGAAGATTGAGTCCTATGTCTGAGGGAAGAATGAGTCCTCTGTCTAAATGAAGAGGGAATCCTATGTCTAAGAGAAAAGTGAGCCTTATATTTGAATATTCTTCAGGACAACTTTTTTTCTATTCCCATAACATCATGCAAAGTTTTCAATTTCATAGTTTTATCATTTCAGACTGATCTCTTCCTCTATGAACTGTTTTAGAAACTGTATTACTTATTTTAATTTTAGTGTGATCCTTGAGTCATCAACAAAAATTTTCTCTTTTAGTTATCAGTTTAGTTTCACAATTTCTGAAAATGTTACGTTTAATTTTGTACCTTTTGATCCCTGATATTTTCAACAATCTATAGCTGTTTAAGTCGTATAACAACAGATCAAGAAAACAAGATTTTCTTTAAACACTGTCGTTTGAATATTCAGCACTGACTAATTATTCCCTTTCTCATTCCATGTGTGTGTGTGTGCGTGTGTGTGTGTGTGTGAGCATGTTGATCTCACTACCTGTACTGAGACTCACATCGAAGCTTTTAATAAACAGTTTATTGCATGAAACCACTGTAATCAGACCATAACATTTCTCTTAACACTTCACAATTATACTCTCTGTCTCAAATCTAACTAATATGTCAGCTATTGGAGATTTCTTTGACCTCTTAAGAACTAATAATAATACAAAAAATCACAATTGGTTTCTTAATCTCCAAACGTACGCACCAAGCCACATGAAGATTTTTACTCGTTGTGCTACTGAAAATGGATCACAGGTCCTTCTTTATTCCATGGGATGACATTTAGGAAAAACATTATTTTGAATTAAGCTGAACAGGATTATAGGTACAAATAGTGCCCTAACAAGTACACCACAATACGAAATTTGGTTTCTTAAGTATTAAAATATTAAAATCTTTCGACATAGAATCCCTCTTTATGTTTATGGTGCGAGAACGAAATTTATAAAATTTGTAGAGTTTCAAAAACGATAAAGAAATTACAAAAAAGGATAACGTAATATTTTTTGACGCCCCTAGAGCAGGGATCGCAATACACAACTCTGATGGCCTTCCCCTTCTTGAGATGAATCTACGAAAACAGACGAAAATCTTCAGAAGGTAATGACGACAGAAGCTCAAAATGTACAGACCTGAAAATCGCACAGGTAAATATGCAAATCCAAGCTTTACTCCCCTTTTTTAAATAAAGTGGTCCAGCTAAATCTACTAATCTACTGCAGAAAGCGTAAAGGTGCTAATCCTAAAGCATATACCATTTCTTTTCTAATATAAGATTTTTAACATCCCGAATCATAACTGGCTCTCACGATTAAACTACAATGTTTACCTCTTATTTTAACTTTTAAAGTCTGCAGCAAAATTTGTGGCGCATTCGAAATACTCGCCAAATTTAGGGATTTATCCTGCTCTTTTTGAAATAATCGGTTTTGATTTAGCTGAACCACTTTGTTTAAAAGAGGGGAGTAAAGCTAGTAAAGCTTGGATTTGCATACTTACCTGTGCGGTTTTCAGGGCTGTACATTTTGAGCTTCTGTCGTCATTATCTACTGACGTTTTTCTTCAAAGTTTTCGTAGATTCATCTCAAGAAGGGGGAAGACCATCACTTGTGTATTGCGATTCTTGCTCTAGGGGTGCCAAAAAATATTACGTTATCTTTTTTGCAAATAAATAAATCTGTTACGCTAGCAGCGTATCTGGTTCTGCAGTTGAATTAAGCAAAATAACTTTTAAAAAAATAAAAACATTAAAAATAATTCTTGATTCTAAGAGCGATAAAATATCCAGCCATTCGCGAAAATCAAACATTTTATTCCCCACAAAAAATACAATGCTAACTGTTGTCAAAATACAGAAACAAAACTGTAACCTAATGAGCATTTGAGAATAGATCACAAACATTGCCACATATTTTTATTTTAAAAAAAGTGAAAAACATTCGAAATTAAATATATGTTGCTATTATTGAAGCTATAAGGAAAATTAGAATATATATTACCACGGCCTGCAACCTATCAATTTATAAATGACATTTAATGAAGATATAGGTCCTGCTTATAATATATACGAAAAGTTTCCCATAGCCTTCAACGAGTATTTATTCACTAAGAAAATAGAAGGCCTTCAACGTCAAGCTCACAAAGACTCGTATTTTTTGTATTGTGGCCAGGATGATTGAATTTAGTTCGAAATAAATATTGACCGTTGGTCAGTTCTTTTGTGATTGGATGACATTATTTCTTTTTCTGTTCCGGATGTGGTGGATGTATGCGTTTCTTTTTCATCAGACTGAATACACAAATAGAAGTACTTCTATGGAATTGTGTGTACGCAATTGAGAAAGAAAAAAACTCCAATAATTTGACCATTCTTAGTTAAGATTCTGTTACTTCACTTCTTATTACCCAGGTTTCATGTTTTTATGTATTGAATGAATAAATTCTTTTTGTGAGTCTCTCTTTTGTTTTTATTAGGATATTTTGCTTGATTTTATTTTACTAAAGCAATTCTATTTCTTCTTGTGAACTTAGTGGGCGCGGTGGCCGTAAGGTCGTGGGTGTGAACTTTTAGCCAGTTTTATTTATATTAAAAAATAGGTTTGAGTCATAACAGGGGCGGCTCTAGGGTTGGACAAACCGGATCTCTTCCCAGGGTGGCATTTGGAACAAATTTTAAAAATATTTTTTCTGTGGCAAAATAATTTATATATTTTCTCAAGTATTATTGGGTGTAAATTTGGTATTTCATTCATTGTAACTTACTTCCTTATTTTGTACTCTGTATATTTTATGCTAGTTTTCTTTTATGTTGAAACTTAAGAGTTCGAGGCGAGAGTACATGTTCGATCATGAAATTTGATAAGTTTACACAGTTTTCACTAGGAACTTTCTCCCCATCCCAGACTTAGGTTACAACGGACATTTCTTCACTCACAAGACTTCCGGTGTCAGCTGTCGAAAAGGGAACAGGAACAATAAAAGTTTTTTGGAGATAGAGAATCACATGAGATGTTTTATTTTAGTCCTGAGTGAAAGTACCATAAGATAAAATAAATGTTTGGGATCCGCACCATCAGTAGACAATTTTTGGAAGAAATTGGCATGCTGAAATGGACGATTCCTTTGCTTACATTTCACTCGTTTCAAATAACAGCAGGTAATTATGTCCTTAATTTCGAATTATTTTGTACTTGACTTAAAATTATATATACATACAACCTTTGACAATAAAGCTTAGTGAATAAAGTCAAATCGGCCGATTTGGTAACCTTGGGGAAACAAAACGCTGCACATGCATAGCGGCAGGTGTTAACCATCTGCCCTCACCATTGTTCAATTTGTGACGGATCTATCTTTTAATTCTCTTGGGGCACCTTTGGGCTATCAATTCGCATTTATTCACAGAAAATCCTTTGATGTTTTATTTTAGTCTTGAGTGTAGTTATATTAAATTAAAATAAATGTGTTTGTGACCTTCATTAGACTCTTTTTGGAAGAAATTGGCATGCTGAAATGGACGATTCCTTCTTTTATATTTTACTCTGAAATAATATAGTATATATATTTCAAGATTTATGTATTACAAAAATATATACATATTCATAATTCTTGTAATATATATACATACATGTATATCTTACTAGAATTTCTCAGGTTTTTTAAGTGTGTTTTTGTCTGTGTGAACAATTTATCTTTTTAATTATAATTTTTTTGCTTTGAAGAGGGAGGGGGCATTTTTTCTATTTTTTCCGGTGCGGCAAAATTGCTACAACCGGGCCCTGGTCATAATGACATTAAAAACCCTCATAAGAAACTAATGCACGCTAAATCTATGCTAAGTCTCCATGTCCTCACATTGACGTGATGTGTTTCAGCTAAAGTGTCCGGCAGTTTTAAAATTAAGAGTTCTGTCTTCAGAAAGGTTTGTAAAACTCGGTCAATCGGGTTTCTTTTTATAAAATGTACCTAACAATAAATACCTGGTTTTTCGGAGGAACTGAAAAAATACCCTTTTATTAATCATACATTTACAAATAAAGAGGAAATTCCATACACCTAAAGAAGTCTGTCTACAATCTATGGTGTAAAGGTAATCTCTATAAGTACAAACTTTATTCAATAAACCTGGGAATTACTATCTAATTCCAACAAATATTACATTATATACGACTTGCAAATGCTAGTTAAAGATTAAAAAAAGCTTTAAATTACTGAAACTAAATTCAGCCCCAAATAGGGAATATTTATACTGGTTGTCGAAAATAATATATTAGAAAATATATTTAATTCAATTATTCTTAATGTTTTAAGTGATTGTTAAGTTAATGGAATAAAAAAAAAAGGATTACCCCCCCCCCTTAAGTGGTCATTTTTTTTTGCCCAAAAGTTTCCAAAAAAGGCACATTTTCTTATTGCATATAATAAAGCTTAATACTTAACAGAATGCGCTCCCCGCCCCCTCCTAAATGTTTGCTTTTTATAAGTTCACTCTGCATACAAAGAAGAATGTTTCTTATATCTTAAAAGAATTTGTCTCATTCTTAAAAAAAATCATGCTCATACCTTTTTTTTTTCAAATGGTTGAGAATTCTGGTGCATATATATATATATATATCCACATAAAATTTGAAGCATGGTGTAATACTAGGTCTTGCATTGCAACGAACAGGGATAATATCGGCTTTTTTTGGATTATCTTTCCATTTTCATTTCTTCTTAAGCAACAAATTGCACATTACCTTGCCAATCCCTGTTCCTTATCGAATACTTTCAAGAATCTAAATTCCGGCCTTCAATGAAATTTTCCAGCCTTCACCATAAAGAAAATTCCAGATGAGAAATATTTCAGCACCATGAACAAACTGCATCTCTTAAAAACACTAACACTAATAATCTCACTATAAGCATTAAAATATGTGTAAATAAAAGATAGAAAAAAGAAAATCTCAGCGCCCGTGCAGCGTACTGACCAGTTGTGGGCAGCTTTCGGTAGCCCGTACGGTGTACGGGCAAACCAGATAAGGGGGTAAACAGTTTTAGTGCTTCTATGTGTGTTCTATCTGCAGTTTTATTTCACATTTCCAGTTAACTTATTTTTTAATTTATTTATTTTTTGTCATACGAGTCCTTTATTCTTTAAAAATACAAGTTTATTTAAAAGTGCTTTCAAGTATGAAATCACTTGTAATTTTATCTACATTTTACGTGCAGAGAGTTATATCTTTGCATTGTGTTATTCAGTAATTGTAAATATTTTTTTAAATAGATGTCTTTATATCAGTGCTTCTCAAACTTTCTATATTTGCGACCCAATTTTCAATCACGACTTTCATCACGCCCCCCCCCCATACAAGGACAATGTATTGAATCCAATAATAATATGCTTTGATATAAGGCTACAGTACGAATTTGATTATAAACCGTACAAATTATCAAGATAAGTATTAAATTATTTTGTGTATAATTTTATGATATGTCCATAGGGTTACTGGTAATTCTTAAAATTGTCCTTAACTTAGTACTGTTAAATTAATTATGAAACACATTGTGCAGTACTGATACGTTTATAAATGTATTATATCAGTGTAAATGGGCATTATATTTTTTATTATATCATGATGTGTTTTGTTTTGCTTCCTTTCAGTAAATTAATAATTTTTTTAAAAATAAATCTTTTATTTTCGGTATACTCGCGCCCCCTTTGTAGGGTTATCACGCCCCTCTAGGGAGGCGCGCCCCACAGTTTGAAAAACACTGCTTTATATCGTTCTTATCTTTCCTATTTTATTACTATTATATTTACTTTACAAAGTGATCTTCACATTTTTTTTTATTTTACAAACTTGAACAAATAAGAAGTTCTAGAAACCTTGAAAATTAGATGGTCGTATTTTATTTGTATCGAGTCATCTAAATATTATTAGCAATGGTTGCATTATTTGCGAGAGAGATGGCGAGATCTGGTTGAATAGAAATACTCCATTTTTAGGTGTATTTCTTTTTTGAGCAAGTATTCAATAAATCTTTTTAGTAAAACATGATATGAAAATAATATACAGGTTTTTTAAAAGTTTTGTGTCTTACAACTTCACAAATATGTCTGGGAAAGGCTTTATGGAGATAAATATACAAATAATTTAAGCTAGTATTGAATAAAATGGGGCGTCTTCAAGACTGAACAATGGATTGCTGATGATCTTTGGTGAGCTAAGAAGATAGAATCGAAGAAAAAGAAAAAAATGTGGCACAAATTCATTTTCTTTTCAAAATGCTACTGAAAGAGGATTTGAGAGTCGAAGAAAATATGACAAGAAAATCTTAAATTTATTCACCTGAGTAACAACCACACAAAAGCATAACTCTTTTTATGGAAAGCTTTTGCTATTCAAATAAATTATTATTTCCTTTAGCAAGAGATAGAATTTGCCATTGAGAAACTGCCTTTATTTATACAGATACTGAAAAAAAACCTATTTAATAGCATAGCTTAAACTATACACATAACAGAAAAACTATTATTTTTCATTTATGACATTCACC